>CAUZXS010005742.1:274254-374254 GCA_963585895.1 Sepioteuthis lessoniana | reverse complement strand
TTTTTTTTTAAATCACAAACTGCACTCTGAAACTGAAGATTAACGTCCAATGTAGTCTCTGCTCTTAATTGATTTGGCATATATATATATATATATATATATATATATATATATAATTCTCTTAATACCCTGTCCGGTGGCAAAAGCTGCTTGGTAGCGCCAGGAGTGGCAGTACTGCTTTGAGCTACCGAAACTGTGTTATCACCCCTGGTTGGTGGCTGATGAGGACGTGCTTTCACAAGTTGTATGATGAAAATTTAAAAATGATAATATCCACATGTTTATGTACATACATAAGATACATATAAACTACACCTATGTTTATACATACTCATATAGATACACTTGCACATACATAGATATACACAATGTCAATACATATACACAGGGCCAGTGCTAGGTCCCTATATGATAGGGGCCCTCATTCTGCTACATGTCAATTTTCATCAAGTAGGATATTCATAGAAAATATATGAAACGTTCTGGTCAGAGAATTCAGAAGTAATACATGCCAGCCAAGCATATAAGCACTTATACAGATACACTTGCACCTACATGTACTAGTGTACCTAGATATGTGCATCTAGGGACAGAAGAACTTAATGTATCGCAATGCAAGTATGTTTTACATAATATACATATGCAAAACTGATTGAAGTTGAAGTTCAAAGGAATATCATGATTTTTGTTATAAACTGATGAAACAAAAATGAATAAATAAGAAAAATATTTTGGTGAATTACTCAGATTGGTATCTTCAAATTTAATCTTTCAATCACTATATTTTGATTAATGGTCTCTTCAGCCTTCCTCAGGAGTATGTCTTATAGAGTAATGATTATCTTTTTTTTAACTTTCAGTACTCTATTATCCAAATGATATTCATCTTCATAAAATCTTTTGTCACTTAGTGAGGAATGAGGTTTTTTTTTTAGTTTTTCCTCAAATGCAACAAATACAAGTAAGATGAATGAGAGCCAACCAGCTGAAACATAATGATGAGGATATTAGTCCAAATTATTCATTAACTAATATCAACACTTCACATCATTGATAAAGTAAATATGTGAAAGTTCAAGGTTTCAATAAAAAAATAACTGACCTGTTCACAATGGACTTGATTCTCTTCACATAAACAAGAATATTTTTTTTTAACTGAAACTCTCCAGAAGCAAGATGAAATATTTATGGCTATTCTCTGAGTGATGTTGAAAACTAAAGTTTCTTTATAAGAAGCTTCTTATCTGAGTGATTTAAAATTTTAAAATGACCTGTTAGGTATCTTAAGATGTTCAGAAAGTAATTGAAATTAAAAAAAAGTAAAAAAAAAAAAAAACATTTACAAGATAGAATTCCTGCAAGTCTAAAGAAACATTACATGAAAAAAAATTTTAAAATTTTAGAAAGTGACATCACGTGTATTTGTGTGTGTTTTACTTCTCACTTTGAAAGCACCACAATCACAGCTTCTCACTGACAACAAAGGTTGAATCTTATATGTGTGTCTATGCTTTGCCATAAAACAAAACAAAGGATATTACTAATGAGGAGTGTTACCAGAAAGACCCTTTGAAAACAGTATGATCACTGCTTTGCATTGCCAATGATGGTTGTTTGAGTAATAGATAATCTTATGTATGTAGGTATGTATGTGTGTGTGTGTGTGTGTATGTGTGTCCTGTTCCAAGCATATTCTCCATTTTTTCCACCTGATTGCTGCACTATTAAAATCTCATTTGCAGTACTTCTATCTGTACAAACGAAGTGTAAAGGAAGCAGAGCCCATGGGAATTGTGGGTAGATTCATTGAAGAGATGTTTATCAAATAAACATTGATCATCGGATGCCTTTAGAGTATGGTCCTTTTTTTTTATCTAAGTAATAAAAACCCATGGACCAGACGTTGGTCTTCCAGGGGAAAAGCAACAATGCTTCCACATAAAGTGAAGACAATACAATACGCGTATATTCTCTGTTTGCTCACTTGTGCTAGAAGCGTCTGAGTCTGAATTAATAAAAAGCAAGAGAAAAGTGTTTTAAACACAGATGTGTTTTCCATAAAAAAATCTTCTAATGAAACAGGCTTTCAATGTTTTGTAACCCCATTCCCCACCAAAAAAACAACAACAACATATACATCTATATCCATTCTATGACTTATGTTTGACTTCAGTAACTTGTATTCAAAAAGAAAAGTTTCATAAATGCATTAGCAAACAGCTAATTAAAAAAAAATGCTGCTCCCTCATTAATTTATATACAATAGTAGATTTACAAAACTTAATTAAACACTTCCTGGGTTTGGTAAATAAACTATTAAAACAATTTGCTTTATTTCTTCTTTTTTTCCTTCTGAACAGACCTAATGTACAAAATACACAAATTAATCAACCTCAGATGATAAACATTGTACATGAGAAAACAAGTATATATTTTTTTTAAAGGGGAAGTATTTTTACATTTGATAATATATTAGGTGATACCATATGAAATACTGGATTTAGGCATAAAAACATGAAAATACAGGGTGATTCAGAAAAATTGATATCATTTCATAATCTCTAAACCAATTCTCATTGAGATGATCTGAAATTTTAACAGCACATGTAGAAACAACTCAAAATTTTATGTTTTATGTTTGTTTTTTTCTTTTCAGATGTAGAAATGATATTTACTGGAAAAGTAAAGGCATTCAACCATTAAACATAGAATTCTGAGTTGTTTCTACATATGCAGTTAAAATTTCAGATCATCTGAACAAGAATTGCTTAAGTTGAAAGAACTAAAAGCATTGTTCTATCAACTACAATTTATTTTCATTTGGTCATCATGAATTATGTATGTACGTCTTCATCAAGGTGAATTTTTAGTATTGTTATCTCCAGAGAATAATCTGTGCAACCACCATTGCAGGGTTGCTCACTGGAAGTTCCTTCTTTTGCAAATGCCAAAACGATGTTTCCCACTGTTTCAGTCACATTACACTATATTTTAAACTAATATACAAAGAATAGTCACCTCATTTCATAGAAATTTTTAAAGGGAAAAACAATACTAAAAAAAAAAAAAAAAAAAAAAAAATAGTATCATTTGCTATTGTAAATCAGGTCATTTTACCATTTTTCTCCACTATTCAAATAATCTGTTCCTCTATATGATATATACCTACTTTAATCCTATTACTCCCCATGCTTAACACTTTGCACTAAACCTTTGGGAAAGAGATGAACACCCTTATTCCTCTCAGCTATGCATATTCACCAACCCCTCCGCTTGGGCAGGATATGACACAAGGTCAATTTTTAAATGGAGTTTAACAGGTTTGAATTCAGAGTTTTCCTTCTCCTAGACTAGTTGCCTCATCAAGGCTGTAGAACCTAGTCTGCCGTACTATTTACCCATAGCTGGAGGGAGAATAATTGGATTCATACCTTTCCCAAGGGTATTAGTGCTATGTGAAATGCAATTAGCCTTGTCCAGGATTTCGTGTCGTCGTGTCCATTTCCTATGACGATAACCATTACACCACGGGCACCTCCTCTCAGCTATGGTTTATATAGTACCACTATGGTTCTACAAGGATAGCTTTGGCATTGAATAACCCAGGAAGTTTGATATGCCATTAAACAAAGAAACCAAAACAAACCATGTCTAACAGACATTGAGAACGGCCTATGTCCTGCAATGGACTAAGAAAAAAAGCAGATGGGATGGGTGTATATATATATATATATATATATATATATGCAATTAGATTCTAGTATGCTTAAATCTAAAAGTGCCTACATATATATTAAGATTACTGTAATTACCACTGTGTGCCCCCTTACCTAAATTTGGGCTATAAAATCCTGAAAAAAAAAGTATTTTGAATACAATACATGCTGATGTTTAAGAATTTATAGCAGCTAAATTTAACATTTGTTTTGCTTTTTATTTGGTTCATACAGACTAAAAATAAAAATTTATACAGTTTACTTAAGCTTTAAAACAAAACATTTACACAGTTTTAAGAGCAAAGGCTTAGACATATTCATACAAAAATGCAACAAGCTTGTGGCAAAAATAAATTCAAACAAGGAGAAATAAAATCATAAACAAACACACATTTTATAAAACAGAAGTGTTTGTTATATATTTGTTAGTTTAGATCATAGATATGACTTACATTTGGTAATACTCTCCTGAATATGATGATGCATATACTAAATAAAAAGTTGATAATTAGTTCTTATGTATAAAATGCACCCCTCACATTTCACCCTCTTTTCTTGCCCAGTTGGCTTGGTCTGTAGAATACACCGACTGCACCTCTGCAGAAGAGTAAGAGTGTCCTGATATGACACTAAACAATCTGATGGTGAGGTTCCAGTGATGCTGGAGCTTTGGGGAATATGGAGCACCCCTTCATTGCCATTGCTCCCAGGTCCACTCTGGCCCGGAGGGGGAGCACCTGATAGGGCCCTATCTATGGGTTAAATAGAACTAAACTGCGTACTTATGTTAAACTGAATTGTTTGAATTAGAACTGTTTGACTAGACTAAATAGCTTGAAAAAGAAATGTTTTTGATAATTAAACTGTGTACTTATGCTAAACTGAATTGTTTGAAATGGTACTGTTTTTGAATCCTTAACTGAATTGTTTAAAATGGAACTGTTTTTGACATTGAAACAGTACTTATGCTAAATTGAATTTTTTAATATAGAACTGTTTTAACATTTAACTGTGTGTAAACAAAATCTATACTTATTCTAAACTGAATTGTTTGAATTAGAACTGTTTGACTAAACCCAACGGCGTGAAATAGAAATATTTTGGACAATTAAACTGTGTATTCATGCTATACTGAATTGTTTGGAATAGAACTGATTATTTGTATAAAAATGGATTTAGCATTAAATAACCTACAAGGGTTGATATGCCATAAAACCCAACCAATCAACCAACCAACTATTTGACTAAACTGAATAGCTTGAAATAGAAATGTTTTTGACAATTAAACTGTGTACTCATGCTAAACTGAATTGTTTGAAATAGAACTGATCATTTGTATAAAGATAGATTTAGCATTAAATAACCTACAACGGTTGATATGACATAAAACCCATACAACCAACCAAATCACTCTCTTTTTCTTACTTGACTGTTGGTCATTCTGTCATTGCTGTCTTTCATAATGGCCCCATATTGTTCATGCTTCTTTTGATAGTTGAGGAATAAACTGGAAAATTTCTTTATTCACTTCATAAAGTCTTCTTCTTCATGTACATTACTGACTCCGTACGAAAATCGGGAATCAGCCATCAAACCATAGATGGAAATTAGGTCTGCACTCTCAGTGGTTTCTCAGCTAACTAATTAAAGTTTAAATCTAACTTCTAACTTCTAGAACCCCTCAGTAACCTGACTTAGATTATCCAATCATGGCCAAGTTCCCAAATTAATCTCAAGGTTATCATCTATCAATTAAACCTATTTGGCACTAACAGTTTCTACTGTCTAAATCTTTCTAAATTATCTAAACTACCTCTCAAAAAATAGATACAGCTAATCTATAATTTAACATTTTAGGCTTAAAAATGAGTGAAAAAGTGCATTATAAATGAATAATTGTGTTACATCAATACACACTCTGTTAGCAGTAGCCTCAAATACTCTGACTGCATTTTTTGTTGAGGGGTTAGAAACCTTCAATAAAGAGTATCCTAGATTTGACACAACTACATCCGATGGTAAGACTTCTAATTCTGTGGCTCTGGTGAGTGTGGAGTCACCTCTTAATGGCTGTTACTCCCAGGTCTATTTTGACCCTGAGTGGTAGTACCTGTTAGGGTCACATCTATGGGTTAAAGAAATATATTTAAAATTATTAGTATTAGATACAAATACTTGAAACCATATAACCATGTGTAAATCATTTGTATTAAGAATGGTTACTTGAAACTATCATTGTTTACCAATAATAATTATGATTTGTTACTTCAAATCATATGTGAAAGGATATTGCTTGTAAAAGAGAAAAAGAGACAGACTTGGGTATTAAATAACCCATCCAAGTAAATAAAATATAATCTCAAATAAAGTAGGGTTTATAACAAAAGGAGAAAATGTTTTATAATTTGTAGATTAATCCTCAGGACATTATAATTATCTATTTTATAGGAAATTTGTTAATGTTATATTGGTTATAACTCATAATGCCTCAACAATTTAACATTTAGATATTATGTACTAAATAACTATACAAACAAATGATTATTGTCAAGTAGGAATAGTTACAATATAATTGTGTACAAATAATTATAATACTTAAAACTATATAATTGTGTACAAAGAATTATAATACTTAAAACCCTATAATTTTGTACAAATAATTATAATACTTAAAACCATATAATTTTGTACAAAGAATTATAATATTTAAAACCATATAATTTTGTACAAAGAATTATAATATTTAAAACCATATAATTGTGTACAAATAATTATAATATTTAAAACCATATAATTGTGTACAAATAATTATAATATTTAAAACCATATAATTGTGTACAAATAATTATAATATTTAAAACCATATAATCGTGTACAAATAATTATATTACTTAAAACCATATAATTTTGTACAAAGAATTATAATACTTAAAACCATATAATTGTGTACAAATAATTATAATACTTAAAACCATATAATTGTGTAGAAATAATTATATTACTTTAAACCATATAATTTTGTACAAATAATTATAATACTTAAAACCATATAATTTTGTACAAATAATTATAATACTTAAAACCATATAATTGTGTACAAAGAATTATAATATTTAAAACCATATAATTGTGTACAAAGAATTATAATACTTAAAACCATATAATTTTGTACAAAGAATTATAATACTTAAAACCATATAATTTTGTACAAAGAATTATAATACTTAAAACCATATAATTGTGTACAAATTATCTGAATATGTTATATATATATATAGACACACAAAGTTTTAAATCAATTTTTAGAATATTTGAAAAAAAGAAAGATGATATTTTTCTTAAAATACAAAATATTGTTTATTGCTAGAATTATTTACAAATTATCATCATTAGTTACTTGAAACCATATAATTATTTGAAAAAAAAGAAGAAAAAAACTGACTTTACCATTAAATAACCTAACAAGTGATGACATGCCATAAACCAACCCACTCACCAACATACATCAAAAGTATGTGTTCATAAATAATTCAAATAATAAAGTGGATATTATTAATCAGCACTTTGTACTTTGTGTATATATATATATATATATATATATATATATATATATATATATATATATATATATATATATATAGTAATGAATATAAATAAAAGAATACAGTCAACAAGTCTGATTGTTTTATAATTAAGGATAAAAGAAGTTAATCTAAGAAGAAAGCAGCTAAAAAGCTGGTTTATTTTTCAAATTTCATGTAAAAATAACATTGAAATACACACACACACACACACGCACAATATATATATATATATATATATATATATATATATATATATATATATATATATATATATATATATATATGACAGAGAGAGAGGCAGTTTTTCTCTTATATAAGATCTGTTAAATATGACAGAAGTGTGTCATTCATTTTTTTCTTGTTTTTGTACAATAATTCTTATTTCTGGATTAAGTGAAAATAAATATTGTCTAAAAGATGTAATTCTAACATTTTTTTTTTACCGTTTCTCAGGTCATTACCAAGCACATTACTGCTTGCCATTAAGAGTCGAGAAAAAAGTATTGATTTTATTGTTTTCTATTATGGCATTTACTTTTTTGAAAGTTGGAATTTTAAATTCATGTTTTTAAACAATAATTGTGCTAAAAAATACTGATAAAAACATCAAGATTGGTGATCAAAAAGCAGTTTAGATGTCTGTAAATTATCACTTCACTTCAGTAGTTCAGCTGAGAATATCTCCATTTAAACTTTAAATTTTCAATATTAAAATATTGAGTCTTGATATTTTTTGATCATACCTCCAATTGTTTCATACTTTATAAAAAAAGGAAAAAAAAATGTAATTTGTAAATTCATGGTTCAAGTGTTTCTAATACATCATAATGAAGAAAGGAATCACTAAAGTGAATACAGGTGAGGCTCTTTAGCTTAGAATTAATCCAACTCAGCTAGGTAGATTTTCTTATCAAAGAAAGCTTACTAAAACAATGAGGGCTCAAGAGTAATGTCTATATATTAATCTCTGATGGGTGGATAATACTCTCAAGTATTTTGGGCTGGCCATATTTTCACTCTTAGAACAAAATATTAAGTTTTGTGCAATTGATATAACCAGGTCAGTGACTTTTTTTTGTTTTTTGTTTTTTTTTCCTTATGTAATCACATCAAAAAAATCTCAAGAACTTTTCTGCTCAATATAAAAACAATATTTGCCTGCAAGACTTTTTTCTTTATTTAGCAGGTCTGAAATCACTTGATTAAACATTTGGGTGTTGCTATGATTATAGAGAAGACTTTTCTTGAGTATTTAAGGATTGTGCCATTTTGTAAATGGTTGAGGAAAAAGTGTTAAATAGAAGAGAAAGAGAAAAAGAAAATGATAAAAAGGAAAAGGTGGTAAAAGGAATATAAGCGGGTGGGGTAGATGAAGAAGAAAAAAGACAAAACGGAAAAGGAAAAGAAGAAAAAGCTATAAAGAGATTGTGAAGTTGTCATTTTCTAAGCTTACCCTAGTTTGACACAAGGCCAGAAGTATGGGGGGCCTCCAGTGAGAATCAAATTCACTAACAATGAGCGGCTAGTCTAGCTTGCTATTACTCCATTCAACATACTGTCAAAATACTAAGCATAGTTTAGATTTGGCATAAGGTCACAAATATGGGGCATTTTGCAAAGATTGAACTTGTTACTTAGGAGTAAATTGACTTGTGAGTCGAGCTTGCTGAATAATATACCACAATGAGATGCTCAAGAGATAAATGAGGTTGTGAAGGAACAAAGTGAAAAGAAGAAGTGAAAGATGAAAAGAAACCATAAAAGAAGAGGAAGAAAAAATGAAAGAAATAGAATAAAAAGGATATAGTGAAAGAAAGGAAAAAGTAAAGTGAGATAAGAAACAGAGAGAGTGAGAAAGAGAAAATAGAAATAAAACAAATTCAGGAGAGAGTAATAATAAAATATTAAAGAATGAGTAGAATAAGTTAAAAAAAACCAAAAAACAAAAGAAATATACAAACAAGAAAGCGTTTTAGAGAGAGAAGAAAACAAGAAGAAATAGAAAGGAGAACGAGGTAAAAAAGAAATACTTAGGAATATAGAGAAGAATATATATATATATATATATATATATATATATATATATATATATATATATATAAAGATAATGAAGAAGCGAAGAAAAAATAACAAAAAAGAAACAGTAAAAAATTCATAAAAAGAAAATGAAAAAGAAGTGACAGGCAAACAAGAACGAGAAAGAAAGAAAGAAAGAAAGAAAGAAAGAGAATGGTCAGTCAAGTGATAACCACTTGACCAGTATGATACACAAGTGGTGCCCAGCAAACTGCACATTGGTATAGCTGGTGCCTACAGTTCTACAGAATTGGATCGATATGACTGGAATCTACATACTACGTCAGACAGAGGTCCAGTGTCAGTTTTGATTTTCCCTAACAATAATACAATGACAAAATCTTCCAGTGGGTTGCTATAACAGTGTACCCACTCCCAATGAGTGGCAACCCTAATGCAGAATTCAGTTCTATACAGGGAGAGAGAGAGAGAGAGAGAGAGAGAGAGAGAGAGAGAGAATGAGATAATAGCAAAAGAAAAAAGAATCAGAAACAATAAATAAAAAAACGACGAGAAAGAAATGACTATTATTGCAGAAAATAGCAGTAAAAGAAGTTTGTCTGACTCTAGACTGTGCATCCATTTAATGCAGGCCTCCCAACGCCCTCTAACAAATGGACCTCACCCTATGCTTTAATGATGATTTTGTGTTGTCTCTCTTAAAACAATTTATATGAATCTAATTCTCTTAAACCTTGAATTTGTCTGCAGATGCTGCTCAATATACTTTTCAGACTGTTTTTTTTTAATCTCCTTTTGTGGAAAATGGAAGCAATGAGTAGAAGGTCTGAATAATTTTTTTTAGTTCATTTTTGTATTAAAGAAAAAAGAGAATTTGAGAGAAAATTATTGCTTGAATTTATTCATTTTTGGTACTCTATTTATAAATAAAAGACTATAAAACAAAGTACATCAGTTTCTTTTCTAAAAAATATCATCTCATAGAAATTAAAATATACCATAATTTTTTTTAATGGAAAATTGCTAGGTAGCCTTAATCTCTTTTTTTTCTTTCTCATTATAACTTTCTATATTGATTGGTTTGGTTTGGTTTAGCATATCAACCTTTGTAGGTTATTTAATGCCAAATCCATTTTTATGTAAATAATCTGTTCTATTTAAAACAATTCAGTTTAGCATAAGTACACAGTTTAATTGTGAAAAAAACTTCTACTTCAAACTATTCAAGCAGTTATATGTAACAATTCAGTTAAGTGTAAATACAGTTTTAATGTCGAAAAACAGTTCTATTTCAAACAGTTCAGTTAAGCATAAGCACGCAGTTTAAATATAAGTACGGTTTAATTGTGAAAAACATTTCTATTTCAAACAATTCAGTTTAGCATAAGTATGTTGTTAGTTCTATTTAACCCAGAGATAGGGCCCTATCAGGTGCTACCACGCCGGGCCAGAGTGGACCTGGGAGCGATGGCAATAAAGGGGTACTCCGCATTCCCCAAAGCTCCAGCATTGCTGGAACCTCACCATCAGATTGTTTAGTGTCATATCCAGGACACTCATTAGGGGGGGGTTCTTACTCCTCTGCAGAGATGCAGTTGGTGTATTCTGCAGCCCCAGCCGACTGGGCAATTTCTATATTGAAATCTTCTGTCTACTTCACATCATTTCTTTAATTTTCAAATTTTCTTTCCTTCCAATTCATTCTCTACTTTCTTTTTTCTTTTTTGATGATATATTCATCAATCTTCAAGTAAAATTAAAAGAATTCATCAGAAAGAATTAACTTCAAATGAAATTTGATGATCTACTTACAAACAGAATATGATATAATACAACAGGCCAGGTTAAAAGTGTGGTAAGGGTAACCTGAAGCCAAACATTTTAGACCTTGTTTTTCAGATGCAGGTAATGAGAAAAGTTTTGATAAACTACAATTTGATTTTTCTAATGAAATTTCTGTTTTCTCATTCCCCGATGATACCTGCATCAGAAAAATAAAGTCTAAAAAAGTGTGGCTTCAGATGATCTTTACTATGCTTTTAACCTGGACTACAAGGCATGTTAGTTTGTTTTCTAAAAAGTCTTATAGAAATTAAAATGATTTTTTTTTTTAGATGGGGAAAAAATTAGGTAGACTATACTTCATAATCTCTCTCTTTCTCTCTCGTACTTTTTTTTCTCTCTCTCTCACAATAACTTTCTATACTTCAGTCTTCTCTCTTCTCTATATCATTTCTTTCATTTTCTCTTTCCTTTCAACTTATTCTTTCTTTGCTTTTTTTTCAACCTACAGTTCCTTTAATTTTTACTAGAGCGATTTGATCTAGAACCCATAAACAAGAAGTTCCAATCTATGTGTAAATAACCATACTAGTTTTTACATATATATACATACACACAAACATATATATATATATATATATATATATATATATATATATAAAGTTGGTGACCATGGTTGAGGTTGACCCGAAGGCTCCCTTTTCAATAGCTACAACACCAAGGTGTAGTAGAGAGCACTACTCCTTTCCACGGATTGCTCCACTTTACCCTTAATCTGTACCTTATAATGCTGAGTGTTAAGCAAGGAGGCATAAAGTACCATTCTTAAGTCTTTGGTATTACTCGACCTGAGATTGAACCCCAGTTTCCTGGGCCATTGGCAGACACTTCTAACCATTATGCCACTGAGACACTCACACACACACACACACACACACTGAAATAAAACAATCATAGTAAAAAAGCTTTTTCTTAAATCGGAAAAGTGTTCAAATACTAGCCAATAGAGCAGGAGATAAAATCTAAAATAAATTAATTGTTTCCACACCTCCACATGTAAGTCTTATGACTATAAGTTTTATGCATTTGGAAAAGAATACAATCTTTAGATGAAACATCTCTTTCTCTCTCTTCTTATATATGTGTGTGTGTGTATGTGTGTGTGTGAGGTTTTTCTATGGATTTATAAATAATACTGGTAATATAGATAAAAAGAGAGAGAATAATGTTCCTATATAAGAGTTTGGATAAGATCTTTAGATTTAATGCTGGGGAACTACAGCAGAGTACAAATGATGATCTCATTTTGGGAATTGCAAGACGGAAGGTTTCCTGGATGCAACAGGAACAGAAAAGCAGGAAAGGAAGTTTGATAGTGGGTATCTGTTATTTGGTTGTCATTGAAGAATAGGTGATAGCAAGTGCATGGTCTTTATTTCAAAGACATGGAAGAAAGAATTGTGGTCATCAAAAGAAGAAGGATAATGTCCTCTTGGATTTGTGACAAAGAATTTGGATAGGAAAGAAAACTTGTAAATTGAAGAATTATATATATCGGTAGTAACTATTATTAAGGGAAAGGTGAATCCAAAAGAATACAATAGATCTTTTCCATTCAATGTGGATTGGATAGAAATGGATTCAAAAGTATGCAACCTGACACACCATTATCAATTGAATTTTGATCTGAAATTTTTTCTGTATAATGTTTGATTTATGCACTTAATATTTATAAGTGAATTAAATGCACTGAGAAAGAGATTACTGTAATTATTCATGTGATAAAAATAAGTGGAAAAGTGGATAAACCAAACACTGACTAGGGATTCTTCAATATTTCGTTCTTCATTGGAAAAAGAACTTCATCTGAATGAAAATGAGTTTTTCATTCGTTTTCATTCAGATGAAGTTTTATTTCCAATAAAGAACAACATATCGAAAAATCCATTGTCAGTGTTTGGTTTATCCACTTTTCCACTTACTTTCATCATCTTGTCAGATTTAGCAAAAGCTACCATTTCTCTAGTTATTCGTGTATAACACTCACTTTTTTCCCACATTTTCAAGCCTAAATGTTAAGAGTGCGTATTATATACAATAACTAAATATTAACTTGTTTTCCAGCTACATGCATCACCATATTCAGGACAGTATGACTGAATGTAAATTATATCTATGATGTAAACTAACAGATGTGCAACAAGTACTTCTGTTTTATACCACTCCAAAGAAATAGCTCCTGGAATGTGTGTTTGTTCATGATTTTGTTTCTCCTCATCATCATCATCATCAAGTTGTGCTGACACAACAGTTTCCTTACTCTCTCTCTCACCATTTATCCCAATCACTCATCACTTCCGGTAGGTCTTTTAGATTGTATCTTGTCTCTGTCCAGAGCTGATGTAAGGTTTTGCTGATCAGCCAATACTGGCACATTCATATGTAGGAGCTCATAAGAGAATAGCACTTATGAGCTTGGCTCTGCTTATCTTGTTCATCAATTTCAATGGTTCGTGAGATGGAAGGAAGGTGGCCATTCAGCTGCTGTTTTGTGCTGTGTTTTTTCAAGAATTTATTCAAAACAGCATATAGCATTCTTGTGAAGTTCCCATCTAGCTTTTTCTCTATGTGTTTTGTTACTGTCAGTGTAGTGCATCCATGTAGTAGTATGGACACAACTACAGCTTAGAAGAATTTCTTTTTTATTTCATTTTTAATTATTTCTCCTACTGTGAGTATTTTTGTCACAAGCTTGTTGCATTTTTATGTGAATATGTCCATGTGTTTCCTGTAAATACTTTGTAATTTTTTTTTTCTTTTTTAAATATAAATAGACTGTATATTTTTTATTTTTAGTCAATACAATCAGGATAAAAAGTTGAACAAATGTTAAATTTAGCTGCCGCAAATTTTTAGAATTTCACAGACACAAATTTAGGGCATATAATACATGAATGTGTGTTATACACAAATAATTATGATATGTCAAAAAAGTAAATATACTAATATAAAATAAAACTGTAACACTCTGAAAGATGTATCGTTTTGTTTGGTTTATTTGTTTAATGGCATACCAACTCCTTATGGGTTATTTAATACTGAAATTTGATTCATTTCTAAATGTTATTTGTAATAACTATATTTTGAATGTTGCATTGTATTTTCTAATTGAATTTTTGTCTAGAATCATTTGTTTATACATATTTGTATGGTTTCAAGTATTCCATGTAATATCAACTTATACACAATCATATATGGTATTGAGTATTTCTATTGAATACTTATAAGCTATACACAATTGTACGACAATTCCAATTGAGTATTATTTTATTGCACAGTTATATGGTCACATATTCCAATCTAATATGAATAACTTTTAAAGAAATCTATTTGATCCATAGATGGGACCCTAACAGGGTTACCACTTAGGGTGAGAAAGAACCAAGGAATAATGGTAATGATAAAACAGTACACAATTCTCAGAGCTCCAGATTTGTAACCTTACCACTGAATAGAGTTTAATGTCATACCCTCTGAAAGACAATGTTGATTTTGACCAGGGTAGAATATTTGCTTTTAGTCTGTTCCTAGACATCTTATTTTGAAAACTGTGCACATATGAATTTGCATATGTGATTTTTTTCCAGTGATCTTGCTGTATTCTCTGTTGGTTTAATTTTGAATAAATTCAAACACATATTCAGAGTATTGCAATTCTATGTTCTGATAGTAAATACCATGATTAAATTAAATGATTTTTTTATCATTTGACAGTAGAATTACTGATGTAACTATACATATATATAAGGGTAGATGTAACTATATATATATATATATATATATATATATATGTAGATCAAGAAATCTATCATTATCATCATGTTGCGCCATTAGCACGGATATCCTTCACTCTTTCTCACCATCCTTCTCTATCACTCATTTCTTCTGGCAGGTATTCAGTTATACATCCTGTATCGGCACAGAGCTGCTGTATGTAGGTTCTAGCTGGTCATTCTGCCTTTATTATCAATGTGGAGGGGTCCACAGGAGTACATCACTTATGAGTTCATCCATACTTCTCCAGCAGTGTCCCGCGTGTCTGGTTTGTCTAACTTTGATAGTTTTTGTGATAGGTGGTAAGTGGCCATACAGTGGCTGCTTTGTGGGGTGCTGCCTCCAGGACTTGTTCAATATTGCTTGCAGCACTCTTGTGTAGTTGCCATTAATAGCCAGACACAATTATTGTTTGAATTTTAATCTGAAATTTTTACTGTATAATGTTTGATTTGTGTGATTAATATTTACCACTGGATTATGTGTTTTAACAAAGAAAGAGGTTGTATCAGAAAATAAATATTTTTTCATCCGTAATTCATGGACATATTGGATATATATATATATATATATATATATATATATATATATATATATATATATATATATATTTATATAACACTGTTGAAAAATGTACTATTTAATTCTCACACTATTTTTTAAGATAACTTGTCAATCAAGATAGTGTCAAAAAAAAAAAAAAAAAAAAGCAAAGAGTTAAAAATAAGAATCTGGAAAAATCTAAATTTTAACCGAATTATAGTCTCAGGTTTTTCCCAAGATGAAGTGTTGATAAATATGAAAATGAACAATGCCCTGGGATTGTTTAGTATTTCCTACCAGTGTCAGAGGTCAGTGCTTAAACCCAATTAAAAGGCATGATTCAAATGCTGATTTTTATGATAAACATGAATTTAGTATAAGATTGCTACAATTTGATCTTCAGATTAAAATTTTCTTCTATCTGGCCCAGCACCATACGAAAAGATAGGATAAATATAAACATGGTAATTAGTGGTATTTTTGCGTGGAATAAATGACAAAAATCCAAAACATTTTTAATATATGAATACATATTATTATAGGGTGGAATGATAGAATTGTCGCCATAGAAAAGACGACATGATTCCATTTCCATTTAATGAAAACCAGTTTTATTTTTTTGTTGCAGACCATCTACTAGTTGGCCAGTTGTGTACAAATCCCAAGAGCGATAGGAGCCTTCTATCATGTCTGAAAGTGACACAATGTTCAATGAGCGAGATCGGAGATGCGCTGCTGTACAACTCATGCTCTCTACCGATCCCAGTTATGACAACAGGACCATTGCCAGCACCCTCAAAATGCAAATCTGGATTGCCACGAATAACAGGGACATGCTCAGGGTGATGAAAACAAAGTTTCCGGCTACAGTTATGGTCTTTGGTGTGGTTTCAAGTGAGGGCCACATCATGCCCCCTCATATCTTCGAAGTCGGCTTGAAAGTCAACACCAAAGTGTACCTGGATGTGCTGAAGAGTGTGGTGATCCCCTGGTGCAATCAGGTGGCCAGTGGCAGACCCTGGGTGTGGCAGCAGGACTCGGTGCCGGCCCACAAGTCCAAAGAGACCCAGGCTTGGCTTCAGAAGGAGTGCTACAACTTTGTACCCTTCTCTCACTGGCCCCTCTCCTCCCCGGACCTAAACCCGCTGGACTACTTTGTTTGGTCATACGTCGAGAACATCACCAAAATGACCTCCCACAACACCAAAGCCAGCCTGATTGCCGCCATCTACCGAGTATTCGACGAGCTCCCGCCGACGCTTATGAAAAAGGCATGCTCCCAGTTCCGGATCCATATCAAGACGGTGATTGAGACTGAAGGGGGCTACATTGAATAGATGTCAGCTCTACTATATAATCAAGTTACCTGAATTGATTTTTTTCAATAAAAGTTTTAAAATAAAGCTGTAGTGTTGTTTTCTTTAGGACAACAATTTTATTGTTTCACCCTGTATTATTTTACTCCCTTTGAGAGTTTTTCATACCAGTGTTAGCTGATGTTTTTTTACTGGAGTTTGAGTGCACCAGTTACAACTAGTATCACCATCAGCTTCATGTTCCACGGATTCTTTAGTCCTCTAGCAAGGTCTTAATATTTATCTCTTTTTTTGCTTTTTTAAAATTTTACTATGTGGCCTGCTGAGAGAGCAAAGTCCACTATCTGGCTCGTTCTTTTTTTTTTTTTTTTGACAATCACTGTTGAATCAAGAAACACACTTGTAGTCAGTAGCTAGGCTAAGACCAAAGTCTTTAGCCAGGCTAAAACCAAAGTAAATCAGTCCTCAATGAAAGAGCTATTTATGGCACATTGGGAGATTCCAATGTGCACACATTGGCCAGTCCATTCCTTGGATTGTGTTGCTGTTATTATTATCACTATTATTGCTGATGTGTGTTGTTGCCTTCTACATCTCCCCTCCCCCCACGGGTAGGTCGGGTTGCATGGGAGGTGTGTCTCTCTTTTATGCCTGGTTTGTTGTGTGGTAGTAACCTAGAGTGAGAGTTGGAATGGGGAGCTAGTGTGGTGTGTCTCCCGCTTGCATTGGGAGATGTAGAAGGCAACAACACACAACAGCAATAATAGTGATAATAATAACAGCAACACTTACCAGAGGTCCAGCATATTCAAGTTTAACAGCTTGAACTGGACAGGGTTGGTATTTATGAACAAACATATCCAATGCGATGTTCTAGCCAATCACAACCCAAGGAATGGACTGCCAATGTGCGTACACAAGGTCTGGTCGTCTGGCTGAGATAAGATGATTTCTTTAGATCTCAAAATCTCAGAGAAATTTGTGTATCTTATTCTCCAAAATAGATTCCAAGTTTTACATATACCACTTCATTCTTTGCGAGTGTTTTGCATGAGTTTTAACTGGAGATCTTTTACCACAGTCTTAGAGACAGCAAGTCTCTTTGGGTCTTCAGGACTCTTCTGAGTATTTAGGTAGATCTTAAGAACGCTGTAGTTGAAATGGTTTTGATTCTTCCTCTGATATCCAGTTCAGTCAGTTTCTTTTCCTGGCTTTTTTTAACTGTTCCAAGAGCAGCAACAACAACTAGTATCAGCATCACTTTCATGTTCCACAGAGTTTTCAGCTCTTTGGCAAGATTCAAGTGATTGTCATTTATGTCATGTCACAACATAGACTAGATTCCTAATCATTTATCTCTCTCAGTAGCCCTTGCATTTTAACGTACATGTTATAGACTACTCACTAAGAGATGACTTCCAGTTTCATTCCCTTATTGAAAAAGAGGCTCAGACTTTTGCTATCTTAATCCTTCCTTTTAAGAATCATTGTTTGACTGCAGGTGAGGTAATGTATGCATTGTCTCTGACAGTTAGCTAAACACCTTTCCTGATGATTAATAAACCTGTTCATGAATCCTAACTTTGATTCAGAGTTTTAATTGTCAAAAGGTGTTTAGCTAACCATCGCAGACAATGCAAATATTTCCCTGAAATGGTTTCATGTCAGCAGACACAGTACACAGTACACATTTGTGTTGTCATATGAATTTTGTTTGCTTTTCTGATTGATAAATATTCCTCTAGAATTAAATTCACAATAAGTTTTTATTATTGTGATGTTAGCTCATTCTACTTGAGACCATCTCCTCAGACAAGTACATTTAACTATATCTATTGACATAAACCTAATAGTTAATATTCTAAGAAATGGACTCTGCAACCAGAGAGCAAATCCTTTTGGGAAGTCTTCATGGTGTAATGGCTAAAGTGCTGGACAGTGGTCTTGAAGTAAGCAGTTTCAAACTTCAGTCAAACTATTAAATTTACTTTCGTACTAATACTATTACAAAAGGTATGAACTTCCTTATCTCCTTAGTTATTGGTTAGATAGTATCATTGCTGTTCGTCTACAAGGATGGCTTTGGCATAAAATAACCCACAAAGGTTGAGATACAATTAAATAATGAAACTAAACCAAACCAAATTCTAAAGAAAGACGTTTGCATTTCACTTTGTGCTAATATTCTTGGTAAAGGCATAAGTTAATCTCTTCTCCTTATTGCCAGCTATGGGTAAAGAGTTGAAGAGCCTTGGTACAACAATGAGTCTGTACTCTGATTAAAAATTGACCTTGTGCCACATCCTCTACATAGCAGAGGCAGTTGGATAAATACATACTTGATATCACAGTATATCATTCTATTCGTACTTTTTAAAAAATCTTTAACACCTATTCATAAATATCTATTAATAATCATAAAGCTGCTTTGTTTTTTGGGGTTTTTTTCTAACTCCTATCAATATAAATATTTACTAAGTTAAGCTTAGAATGATATAAGGATAAGAAGTCTGAGGAACCAAGAATAAAAAAGATTGGGTAAAATTCAAAAGCCTCTGAGTATAGACTGTTCTAAGCAGAGGTCATTAAAACCTTCTTTTTGAAGAATGATCAGAAGGGACCGCAAAAAGTAGTAATCCCGACTACATTGGGAGCATTCAGCTACTATAAAGAAAGTCACCATAACTTAAATTTCTCTTATTCAGTAAATAACCAGGCACTAATGAAATAGGTTATATATATATATATATATATATATATATATATACACACACAGATATATGTGGTATTAAGGAAAATGGAATTACTGATGTTATGGACTAGTTTGGTAGGTTCATTACCCACAATAACTTACAGACTGTTGAGAAAGCTTGAATCTTGTAGTAGGCCAAGAAAAAGGTTAATATATATATATATATATATATATTAGTTTGAATAGTGTAGACACAGTCACCTATTGACACAAGTCACCTGTTGACTGTGTCTATGCTATTCAATCTTATACCTACTGATGCTTTATCAGCAACTGACTATTCTTTATATCTATATATATATATATATATAGAAAGAGTGGTTTTTAAAAATTGTTACCTCTGCAATGGGAATACCTTTATGATATCATGGTTTCAGTTTCCACTTTAGTCAAATCAATACAATTTTGAAACCTTTCTGCTGTTAACATTTAAAAAAAAATCATCAGTGGAACTCTACAAAAATGTACTTATAGGAATGACAAACTAGTATAAATTGTTTTAGATTATGAATAACATAAAGGTACTTCCATATAAGTTTAAATTTTCTTTTATTCCCCTATATATATGTGTGTGTGTGTATGTGTGTATGAGAGAGAAAATTGGGGCAGCAAAAATTGGGTAGCCGTTAAAAGGAATATTGCTTGCAGATACATATATAAAAGAGTACTTTTGCTTCAAAACCAAAACAGACCAGATATAAAACCTGTAATATATATACATATAATATGGTGCTGCTAAGGTACTCTGAATTAGTGGTTATAATGCTTTAGCTCTAAAACGATGTCAGAGTTATCCTTTAATGAAGGCTTCGTTCACAGAATAACTAGCTTTTTTATCACACAATATATATATATATATATATATATATATATATATATAAACACACAAATATACATATCCAGATGAATATATTGATATACAAAATGCATATACGCACACATATATACATGAGGATCATTCAATAAATAAGGTAAATATTGCCGAAGAAGTTAGCAGTAGGAAGCACTGTTGACACTTGCACCTTTTTCAAGGAAATCAAAAGTCATGAGTCCTTTAATGTCTCAAAAGACTGACAGAATGACCTTCTCTACTGACCACAGCATCAAGAACTTTTTCTTTATTAAGGAATCAGTGTGTTTCCATTCTATGGGCTATCTTTTCAACTCAGGCTTGTATTTACAAACCCATATTTAGCCCATTTGTAAAGATTTTTTAACATGTTTCTTCATACACATCTCTCATTCTTCTGTAAATTTTATGTTTTTCACTTCTCAGTCACCCAGAATTTGATGACAGATCTCTGTTCAGGACTGAAACATTCTGTTTGATTTCCTACCTCTTTAAATAGGCTCAAAACAAAATATTCTTGTGATTTGAAATAATTTTTGTGATAAACCGATTCCAAAGAAAGCAGAGTTTATATTTATGGAAAAAATTTTGAAAAAAAATTTATTTTGCTTTTGCCGAAAAAGTTCCCCTTATTTATTGAATGACCCTCATAAATATATATACACACACATACACATATATATATATATATATATATGCACATATACACACACACATATATATATATATATATATGCACACACACATGCACATATATGCACATACACACACACACACACACACACATACATATATATGCACACACACACACACACATATATATATATATGCACATGCACACACACATGCACAAACACACGGCTAGAATTTTATGTCAACAGTGCCTCTGAATCCTATAGTCTTTACTCAAAATGTAGATCAATATCACAATATATTATCAAAAATTTAAGGCATGTTGCGTGGATTACCAGTGTGAGTGCATGAAACTCAGGATCTTGAGTTATTACCCAACCTTTTTGCTTGGTTGTTTTCTTGAGTTCAAAGGCATATGAACCCTTGTAGATAATTTAATGCTAAATCCTGTGTACACATGCAGGACACTGCTGGAGAAGCAGGGACGAACTCATAAGAGATGTACTCTTATGGACCCCCACACATGGCCGTGCAAAAGCAGGACGACCAGCACGAACATACATTCAGCAGCTATGTGAGGATACGGGATGTTGTCCTGAAGACCTACCTAGGGCGATGAACGATAGGGAGGAGTGGCGAGAGAGGGTCAGGAATATCCGTGCTACCAGCGCGATATGATGATGATGATGATAAAGGAATAGTTGGTCACTAGCATTTGAAATGAGCCAGAGATCATTTGTTTGCACATAGTTAAATGGTTGCACGTATTGATATGAAACACTAGCAATTCAAATCAACACCTGCCATTTTTTGTGCACAGCTAAATGGTTTGCTATCTAGCACTAATAGTTATATTTGCACACAGTTAAATGGTATTGCTATGTAACACTAACAATTCAATTTAATATCAGTCATTTGTTTTCACACAAATGCTTAAACAGTTCTATTTGTCCCATAGATGAGACCCCAATAGGCACTACCACTCTGGGTCAGAGTAGACCTGGGAGTAATGGCAATGAAGGGAGTACTCCACATTCCCCAAAGCTCTTGGAGGGGAGCCTTACCATCATATGCAGTTTAATTTTATACCTAGGACATGAGTTTTATTGACTCATAGATGGAATCCTAACAGGTCCTACTAATTCAGAGTGAACCTGGGAGTAATGGCAATGGAGGGGTATTCCACATTCCCTAAAGCTCCAGAACTGAAGCTTCATTATCAGATGATTTAGTGTCTTATCAGGACATTCATTTGGAGGAGGTCATAGCCTCTACAGAGACACAGTTGGCATATTCTACAGCTTCAGTCAACTAGGCTCTACATTTTTGATAATATACTGTGGTATATTAAGACCTTGAATAAGCTCTTGCTGTTTTCCAACAGATGGCGTTCCCAGAATTATGTGCATGTAGTTTCAGATGGTAATGCATCTATAAAGAAGTACTATAAGCAAGCTTGAAATTCAGTGAATGTCATTTTGCCAAAGTGTAAACAACTTTGTTTTTAATAGTGTTAAACATGTCAGATTTCATGCCAAAGAAAGTGTATTCGTAGGGAATTTTACTGCACTACTTTATTCAAAAGAAATCTGCACCTGAAGCACACAGAATTCTTGTTGAGACTTATGGTGACCATGCTCAGTCAGAAACAACTTGCAGAGATTGGTTTAGATACTTCAAAAATAATTATTTTAATGTTGTAGATAAAGAAGACTCTGGTGCACTGAAAAAGTTTGACGATGAAGAGTTGGAGGCAATACTTCATAAGGACTCATGTCAGACACAAGTTGAACTTGCAGAATCATTAGGAGTTGATCACATAACAGTCTCAAAATGTTTGAAAGCATTAGGAATGATAATGCTTCTTAGAAGCAAGAATATTAGGTGCCATATAAATCAAAGACGAGATGTTGAATGGCATTTTGTCACATGTGAACAGCTACTTCAATGGCAGAAAAGGAAAGATTTTTTGCATCATATCATCACTGGTGATAAAAAGTGGATATACTACGATAACCCTAAGCATAGAAGACCGTAGGGTAAGCCTGTCCATGCATCGATATCAGCAGCAAAGCTGAGTATCCATGGTTCAAAGCTTCTGCATTGCATTTGGTGGGATCAGCTGGGTGTAGTTTATTACGAGCAGCTCAAACTGAGTGAACACATCACAGGAGATTGCTAACAACTACAATTGATGTGTTTGAGCTGAGCATAGAATAAAAAAATGGCTGCTATACAACTAGAGACACAACAAAGTGATTTTGAAACATAACAAAGCTAGGCCACATGTTGGGAAATGCTTATATGAAAAGTCCAAACTCCATCTTCTATATTAACCAGACATTGCCCCATCTGGTTATCACTTGTTCCGACCATGGCCTGGCTGTTCAGCACTTTCATTCTTATGAAGATGCCAAAAAATGGGTTGACTCATCATTAGCCCCAAAAGACATATTGTTTTTTGGCTAGAAAGATGAGAAAATGTTGTGGCTATCAATGGACAATATTTTCAGCAAAATAAAACAGTACTTTTTATGAAAAATCTCCGAGAACTTATTCAAGGTCCTAATATATATATATATATATATATATATATATATATGTAAGGCATTTGTGGTGTAATTATTATCAGAAATGAATATGAAAACCTGAGTTCAAATCCTAGATGAGGTTGTTTGCATTTCACATAACCCCATTACCCTCGAGAAAGGCAAGCATCTAACTATTCTCTTTCTACCTATGGGTAAATAGTATGGTAGTCTGGTTTATTCAATATTGATATGTCAACCAGTCTATGAGAAAGTAAACTCTGAATTCAAACCTGCTAACCTCTTTAAAAATTGACCTTGTATCACATCCTGCTCATGTGGAGTGGTCTGTAAAGGAATATATATATATATATATATATATATATATATATATATATATGTGTGTGTGTGTGTATGTGTGTGTGTGTGTATAATCAGTTTCACGCAAAGTAATTGAATTTCTATATCTATTAAGTTCCTTGATCCAATAAACATAAAAAAAAAATATTTATATGATGCTCTAATGTAATTTTCATACTTTTTGATTCAGAGTGGCTGGACAATAAGCTCTTGTTTCTCTTGGCACAAATAAGATTTTAATGAAGGCACAAGTACAGTTTTTTTAAACATTGCCAACATTTTTCTAAAAAATGCAATGTCCAAAGAAACTTGGTAGTCCAACTATCAACCAGCCAATATACTAACATTGGTAGACAACCATAATCAATGATACAAGGGTAAATCAAAAGGTTTGCAATATTTTGGTACATGCTTGTATGCATTACAAATGACCAAAGCTGGAGTTGATAGTTGGTACACTGACATATTGTGCATTGCTTTACTCTGTATGTGAATTGAGAGCTGCAAAGATGAATGTGTAATATAATCTAATTTGGGAACTTATGCATTACAAGTTCAAACTGGGCCATAATCCCCAAAAAAAGCAACCAAAAACATTTGTTGTACAAAAGGTGAAGGTTCAGTCGATCAAAGTACAGTAACCAGATTGTTCAAGAAATTTTGCTCAGATTGCAAGAATTTTGACAGTCAGGCAGGCCTAGAACTGTGAATTCCAGAGCTGTGCTCCTCGCTATAGAGGCAAATCTAGTGAGTAGCACTTAGAGAGTATCAGGCGAGCTTGGCATCTCAGTGTAGTATTTCAATTTCACAACCTCTGCAAATATATCCAAAGCTGCTGAACTGTGCCTCACATTACAAAAATATTACAAAATAGCATTATTGTTATCATCGCAATGCTTTGGTTAAGCCATTCTGACGCTTTCTTCAGAAGAAAAGAGAAGATAAAACTGAAGAAAGAAGAAAAATCATAAGATAAAACAGAGGAGAAAATAAATGAAGAAAAAGAAACAGGAGGAGGACCAAGCAATGAAGATACAGAAAGATCAAAAAAATAAAAACAGACAAGAAAAAAAAACATGTAAAAGGAAATTTGGCAAATGGCTGTTGCTATATCCCCACCCCAATTGGGCCAACTAATTCAGCACAAACCACAACTCACAAACTTATGGTTCACTGACCACTGTAACATTTACTTAGTGTCAATAGGATTTTGAATAAGGTTGTTCTTTTAGCATTGGTCGGAAAATCATCTTCTTTGGAAATAAATGGCCATTATCCTCCAAGAGATATAAATATACCCTTCGTACTCCATCCCCAAATAGCAGCACTTACAAGAATTTTATATGGATAGGTAAAATCACCCAGTAGAATTAGAGTCAATCAAAAATACTCAACTTTTTCAGAACCTTGAAGAAATACTTTGTCAATCACAAGCTGAACACTGGATATATGAAGTATGTTCAAAAAGTATTGAAATGGAAGATGTATTTATCAGGACAGTAATTAGAAATCAATGAAAATTAATTTTCTTCAGAATAGTTCTCTTGGAATTCAACACACTTATTCCAGTGAGTTTTCTGTTGGTCCAAGCACCACTGACGCTCATCTTTTTATATAGTATGAAGCTGTACCATTGCTTTTCTTTTAATGTCCTCTACATCTAGAATATACTGACTGCATCCAATACAGATATGTTTGAAAATAATTATTATTTGGTTGGTTGTTTGGGTTTTATGGCATATCAACCTTTATAGGTTATTTAATGCCAAATCCATTTTTATACAAATAATCAGTTCTATTTTAAACAATTCAGTTTAGCATGAGTACACAGTTTAATTGTCAAAAATATTTCTATTTCAAGCTATTCCTTTTAGTCAAACAGTTCTAATTCAAACAATTCAGTTTAGTATAAGTATAGATTTTGTTTACACACAGTTAAATACCAAAACAGTTCTATTTTAAACAATTCAATTTAGCCTAAGTACAGTTTCAATGTTAAAAACAGTTCCATTTCAAACAATTCAGTTAAACATAAGTATGCATTTTAGTTCTATTTGACCCATAGATAGGACCCTGTCAGGTGCTACCATTCTGGGCCAGAGCGTACCTGGGAGTGATGGCAATGTAGGGGTGCTCCACATTCCCCAAAGCTCTAGCATCATTGGAACCTCACAATCAGATTGTTTCATAACATAGCCAGGATACTTGTTGGGGAGGAGTCTTACTCCTCAGCAGAGGTGCAGTCAATAATTATTTGACAGGAATACTTGAAACTATATGATTGTGTAAAATAGATATTATAATTAAACATTTGGCATTAGATAACACACAAAGAGTTGATATGCCATTAAACAAATAAACCAAACAAAACCATCTTCCAAAATAAATACAGTAAAAATAAAACCTTCTTCTGTTCTTGGTAAGGCCAATAACTTTTCAGATATCCCTTATATATCCAGAATAAATGTAAATTACCAATAAGAGCCAAAAAAACCCCCCAGATTGTACAGTATGGAATTAGGAACAACAAAACTTGTGATTCAATCAGGTTAATGAGGCTCATTAACATGCAAGTGAAGAAATCTTCTGGAAAGTATTGGTGGTTTACTGTTGTCAAATTGCTACTGAGAATGTTAGGCTTCATCTTTTCAAATCAGTGAAAACTGTGAAAGACCATTATCTTAATTGTGCTTCAAGAGAAGGGCTGGTTAATGCTTTTAAAATCAATACAGCTAAAACAACATAAAACACAGCACTTCACTTGCTTTCCAAAAGTGAATGTTCACAGATAGAAAACTTTGATCCCTGACACCTCTCTTTCTTGTAAAAAAATGGTTGCCCTGATCTCCTGGGACAGATTAGTATATTATAGATAGGCCACACAAAACTAAAACTAACAATGAAATATAAAAAGAACTAGCAAAGACCACCTCATCATGGAGTAGAGATTAACAACACTGGCATGTGTTGCTAAGAAGCAAAGTATGCATTGCTAACTCAATAAAAATTATTCCATACAAATTTTAAAATGTTTATTTAAGTTTAATACATTATTTATTTCAGTTGGATCATAGGGAGATCTGGAGAATTTATATTTATATTCTAAAGAAACTTGTAACTTTTTAGCAGACTTTTGCCTTTGAAAATCTGTACTTCTAGTCTACAAAATTCAATTTCCACGATAAATTCATAGAGTGAATTTGAGGAAACACAACAGTCAAAAATGTTAAATAATGAATGCTAAGGTGTCTATTTAGAAAACAGTATTGGCTGCACTACCCATTAAAAATGGTACAAGCCACACTAACCATTAGAAATCGACTATTCCAAAGATTTGACCAGGTTAAATAGACCAGGTTGCAGATTAGTCTTAACTATTTGCTGAGTAAATCTAGGTCACTAATACTTTTCTAGAGCCTTTTGACATCTAATTTGGACAACTGGTAGAAGAACTTGAATTTACAAAATGGCTACAAAAAACAACTTGGTCTCATTGAGGCTTGAGCTAAATATATATGAGTTGTGGCAAAAAAATTTGGAGAAGAAATACACTAAGCATTAAGAATCAGCAGTTGCTACAGAGGCAAGGTAAATACCTGATGACTACTGGATGCTAAGGATATTTTGATATTTGTTTGCCTGCAGTATATATATATATATATATATATATATATATTATTTGGATTCCCTTGAGATCCTTACCTATTATCATGGATCTTGAATAATGACATTAACATTATGATTTAATAATTCAAATAATTTATTAATATAATTTAATGACAAATATTTTTGAATTTGTTAAATTTTATTGTGAAAGTTATGCTTGGAGATTGATTGCCAATATACAAACACTTGACAAAAATTCACTTTACATTTTGGAGGTCATGTGATGCATTTAATTTAATCTTTAATTACTGTTAAATATCTTTAATTCCATCTTCAAGTTTTTCAGGATACACCACTGTTTAACAAACTTCCTGACAGTTAATACTTTAATAAAGTTGATAGTTTTCTGGAGACATCACACTTGTTGCCTTATATCAGATAAAGATGAATTAATAAATACTTATATCAACAGGTATAAATGACATCAACAGTTTTCATTGGTCATATCGTTCGTTTGTATACATATTTCTCTTTGAATCATTGAATTAAATTTACTTTCACCATCAATGGACATGTTTCAAAATATTTGATATTTTTATTGTAAGTTTCCTGATCAAAATGTATTTTTCCAAACTAGGAAACAGATTTATTTTTAACTTTTTACTAATATGACAAATATTGCAACATATCTTTTGTTTTTTCAAATTATCAATATAAACGGACAATACATATCAGTTAAATTAAATCTCATCAATAAAATGGAACCTCGTGTATTTTGCATCTGTAATCTTCATTTTATTTCAGCAGTGAATAAAACTGACTTTCCCTTTTTGTCTTCTAAATATATTAAGATTATTTTTGTTTGATTAAAAGCTTTCCTTTTTTATTTGTTTTCTTTCCTTGTTTCAACAGCTTACACAAGAAGTTGTCTTCCTTTTTTCTTTTTCATTTCTTGTTTTATTTCATCTTTCTTCTTACATCTTTTAAGTCTTTTTCTGATTTTCATCGTTTCTGAGTTTTTTTCTGATTTGCATTGTTTTTTACTTCCATTTTTTTCTTTATTTCTTTCTTCTTTCATTTTGACTTCCTTTCATTTTTCACAACCTTTTTCTTTTCATTTTCTCTTTTTTTTCTTTATTTCTTTCTTCTATCATTTTGACTTCCATTTTTTCTTCATGTCAGTTTGATTTGGTTTCTTTGTTTAATGGCATATCAACTTTTGTTGATTATTTAATGTCAAAACCATCCTTATAGAAGAACAACAGTAATTGTACAATTCAACCTTTAGCTGAGGGTGGGAGGGATAAGGTTTTTTTTACCTTTCCCAAGAGTATTAGTCCAAAAGTGAACATCATGTCTTTTTTCTTTGTTCTAACTTCCATTTTCTATTCCTTATAAAGTGAAAAATTCAGATCAAAGTTAAGCTAGGAATAGTCCCTATGGCGTCGTAGCCCATGTGCTGGACAGTGACATCATCATAAGTCTTTAAACTTCAGTCGTGCTATTATGTCCACTTTTGAAGGGGTTTCATATCTTGGGAAAGGTATGAACCCCCCCTTATCCTTCCAGCTATGGCTTAAATCTACAAGAATGGCTTAGGCATTAAATAACCCACAAAGGTGAATATGCCATTAAGATAAAGAAAAAAACAAAAGTTAAGCTAATGACTGTGTTAGACTATAGATTTATGGGTCCATCCTCATATAGGAATCGTATTCAGACATTATTTAAAAGCCACAGATTTTACAGTGAATAAATACTAAATAAGAAATCAAATACTTCTAAAATGTATATGATACCAACTGGATATTAATTGCTATTAGAATTTAATGCTTTTTAGAAGACATGTATATCAAATGATTCATTTTATACTTAAATATTAACAGAATTGGTACACTGTTCTGTGCAATATCAAAGGTTAGAACAATGATCTAACTCGTCTCCAAAGCTTCTTTTTAATTTCATTCCAACCTCAACTAAGTAAGCCTAAGCTCTTACACTGTCACCTTACACTTTCCAATTCCACAACATTTTCACAGACTGTAAGCACAATACAAGAAACCACTTAGCAATATGAAAGTGCTTCAGGTCCAAAAGTCATATTGTCTGTCTGTCAAAGAGGGTGTTACTTAGCAAACTGAATTTGACACATGTATGTGGATAATTTTCAACTATATTTCCAACAAGAATATATAAATAAGCAAATAGTGTTCATCTGTGTATGTGTGTGAGAGAAAGAGAGACTGCAAGAGAGACAATGAGTGAGGGAACACCAGTGTAACCTATTAGCTGACATTTGGCACTGCAACAGAAAGAAATACAAATCTGGTTCACAGACGAAAAAAGAAACAGAGATGTGGAGAAAAGGTCCCAATGCACAAAAGAAACAAGTAATTATGGGCATGGCAATAAATCTTGGATTCAAAAATGATGATGATAGCAAAAAAAAAAAGTAAAGGTTACTTGGTTATAATTCTAAACCCGAGTCAAGTACAGTGGTCAGAATGAATATCACAGAAGGCTACAATATATAATTGTGTATCATGAAACTTCTTGAGACCTAAATTTTAACCTAATATTCGTGGGTTGCATCATAAGCCAGATATAAACTTTGTGAGTGCCTAGGCCAACTGGTACACCAACAATTTCCAGAAACAAAAGGCTTCAATTTCAGTCTCATGCAGTCATATGATATATGAGTATATATGGTAAACACAAAACAATGGGAGGAATTAATAACTTAATCCCTCCACCATAGGCAAGATGTGATACAAGATCAGTTTTGAAGTAGTGTACAACTGATTTTGAATTTAGAGTTTTCCGTCTTCTAGACTGGTTTCCATACCAAGATTGATATTGCTAAAACATCAACACACACACACACACACACACACACACACACACACATAAATTAACACCTTATCTTACCTCACTTTGAATAAATACTGATTTACATTTAGATTATTTACACATCCCAGATTATTATTGTCTTCATCTTGTTTGGAATTATGTAAACAAAAATAGAATTGCATGAATATTTTCAAGAAGTATATTTATTCTTGGACTGCTTTATAGTGTCACCACAGTTAAACTTCTGCTCAAATAATGGATCTCATGTCACATCCTGCTCATGCAGAAGGGTTGGTAAGTATATACATAGTGTCACCACAAAAATTGCCAGAACTAGGCTGCAAATAGCAATAGGCTGTCTTACAGACTTAAGCTCCTGGCTTTAGTTGGATGGGTTTTATGGTATATCAACGCTTGTAGGTTATTTAATGCCAAATCCTGTTATGAACACACATATATATACACACACACACACACACACATATATATATATATATATATATTAAATATGTAAGCTTTTAATACAGTTTTTTAAATGAGCCAGAGCTTGTAACATTTTAAAATGAGCCAGAGCTCATTTGTTTGCACACATAGTTAAACAGTTTCAGGTATTACTATGTAACACTAACAATTTAACATCAGTTATTTGTTTTCACACTGTTAAAAGGTTAAACTATTCTATTTGACCCATAGATGGGGCCCTATCAGGTACCACAACTCTAGGTCAGAGTGGACCAAGGAGTAATGGCAATGAAGGGGTACTCTACATTCCCCAGAACTCTAGGGTTGAAACCTCATCATCAGATAGTTGGGTGTCAAATCAAGGACAGTTGTTGGTGGGGGTCTTATTGCATCAGTGATCCTATTTACTAACCCCTCCACTCGGGCAGGATATGACACAAGGTCAATTTCTTAAGCAGAGTTTAACAGGTTTGAATTCAGAGTTTTCCTTCTCCTAGACTAGTTGACTCACTAAGGCTGAAGAATCCAGTCTGTCCTACTATTTACCCATAGCTGGAGGGAGAATAATTGGATTCATACCTTTCCCAAGGGTATTAGTGCTATGTGAAATGTGATCAGCCTCATCCAGGATTTGAAGTTGTGTAGCCGTATCCATTTCCTACGACGATAATCATTACACCAAGGGCACCTCCTTATTGTATCAGTGATGCAAACAGTGTATTCTACAACCCCAGCCAACTGGGCTGTCATGGTTTTCAATTCAAAGTGTTCCTTCACCAATACCGGTTTCCCTGCCAAGAGGTGGAAGAGAAATGGTACATGTCTTTCTCAAAAACACTTTCAAAAAGTGAAATGATGAAAGCCTTGGCCATGAATTGAACTTGGTAAGCTAAATTCATTTTGTAAAACAAGAACTGTTAAGCCATCTGCATCTCCAATTAATTCTAAAACATGCTACAGAATCACAGCTCTCATTAGATTAGAATTCTGGCTGATTTAGTATGTTTTGATAAGATCATCTGCTTTGTCTTTAGATTAGGAAAAATGTTTATCGAGATGGCAATTGGTCAAAGTTTCAATTAGAGAAAAAAACACGGAACTAATAACTGTGACCAAATTCAGTCAGTTGTGACATATCAGTGACAGAACTCATATCCAAAGTTACAATGATCAAGCGAATAGAATCTTCACATGCCATGCAGGGTTTATTATCAAAATATAGCATCATTCAAGTTTGTCAACATCCACTGCAAGTCGAAGTTTGGCTCCCAATGAATTCAGTGTTGAAAGGAATAGATCTATCAGCCAACCAAAGCCTAGATTTAACTTTCTGTAAATTCTATCTGAGTTGAAACTGAAAAGATTTCATGACATCACTGAGATCTGTCAGCCAACTAATGTCCAGATTTAGCTCTCGGTAAATTCTATCAGTGTTGAAACTGAGATTTTATCACACCACCTAGATCTGTCAGCCAACCACAGACCAGATTTAATTCTCTGTAAATTCTATCAGTGATGAAATAGATGATTTTGTAACATCACCTAGATCTGTCAGCCAACTAAATTCCAGATTAAGCTCTGTAAATTCTATCAGTACTGAAACTGAGAAGATTTCATCACATCACCTACATCTATCAACTATCTAAAGTCCAAATTTAGCTCACTGTAAATTGTTTTTTTTTTTTGAAAGCTTAAATCATTGCTGAAAGGGAGTAGATATCAGATTATTGATGAAATTAAGATGAATGAAAGGAGGCAGCTAATAGCAATCCTAAAAGGATTTATAGACTGCTTTGAAAGGTGGAAGGGATGCTTAGATGAGTGAATGAGGTCCCGAGAGGTATATATTAAAGAGAAGTAGGGTGTCATTGTTTTTTATTAATATTAGGTGGATAGAGTGATAGTTCACAAGCAATCCTGAAGCCATAAAAGTAATGGAATAAAATTCTTCATTTCATCAAACAGGTGAACTACGTAGTGGTCGGGATTTACTAACGAGTATGGATTGCTTCAGTGAGAATTGAACTCTCACTAACACTGATCTGTTAGTCAAACTAACTAACCATTATACCATTTGAGACTTTTGAATAAGCATAGATTTGGTACTAGACCATGAGTATAGGCCACTTCTACAACTTCATAGTAAATGGAATTAGCAACCCAAGTGCAAATTCTGAATGAAGCCATTTAGATTTCATTTTGTGTTAATGCCCTTAGGAAATGCATGAATCTACATGTTCTCCCTCTAGCTATGGGTGAATAGTTAAACAAACTGGGTTCTTTAGCTTTGGTAAGGTGATCAGTCTAAGAAAAAGAAAACTCTGAATTTAAACCAGCTGTACTCTGTGTAAAAATTAACTAAGTGTCAAATCCTGCACATGGCAAAGGGGTTGGGTAAATACATACTTAGTCATAATTGATTTTTAAGACGAGCAAGATTTCCATTCTTTTGATTAAATAAGAGATTGAAAAAAAAAAAGGATATGGTTTCTTCTTCAGTTAAACATGTAACACATTTTATTTGACTACTTGCAACTGCATAGAAAGGCTGGCATGTTTTAACAATCTTCTGATTCGGATGAATTTACTTACTCCTGAATGATCATGGTGGAAAGCAGGTTGCTTTTAATGTTTTAAAGTTAAAAGCCTAGTAATTATCATAAGTACTTTGGTCACGTGCTTTTCTTCTCATCAACCTATGTCATATACTTTTGACCACAAAATGATGACCACATCAGATTAGGACATTCTTTTGAATGGTTTAAACTGAAAAATGGTAAGAACTAGTGAGTTCAATTCTCCCTTAATATTCAATGAGTGTCTCTTTGCCCAAGCAAAATAAACTGAGAAAATATCTAAAATTATATATATATATATATATATATATATATACACACACACACACACAGAGTAAATAAAAAGAATTTTTTTTTAAATAGATTATTTTTTAGAATTTTTTTCCATAAATGTAAATACAGCATTGTTTGGAATAGGTTATAGCAAAAATTATTTTAATCTCACAAAAATATTTGAATATTTGTTTTGAATAACTTCAAAACAGGGGCAAATCAAACATTGTGCTACAGTGTGGAGAAGGAAGCTTCAGCATCTTGTAAGTATTCTTTGACGGGAAAAAGTCTAATGGAGGGTACTTTAAAATAAAAGCTGCACTTTGAATAGTCACCAGTTATACCTTGCAATGCTTGTCACTGGGCTGTAACCATGTAAACTCAGAGAGTGACATAAGTGTCGTACAAATATATGTCACTATAATTCAATGGCATACAAATATATGTCACTATAATTCAATGGCATACAAATGTATGTCACTATAATTCAATGGCATACAAATGTCTAACTACCTTATCATCTTATGCATATTGTATATTTTTCACAAGTTGAATTAGTTACTCTCAGCAGAATGTTTGAGTTGTAATTAAGTAGGTAAAGATGGCTACCATCAGTCAAAATGTAGCAGTCATCATATATATATATATATAAGTGCATATATATATATATAAGTGCATCTCAGCTAGAAAAAAATGGGATTTTATATATATATATAGAATCATCGTGTTTTTTTCTTGCTGAGATGCTTGTAGATATGCTAGATATGTTTTTTAAAAGCTATACAATAAATCTCAGTTGATAAAGCCTCTCTGGATGGAAAGAAACTATGCTGCCATTCACTAAGCTTACCTTAGTTTAGCACTAGCTCAGTAGTATGAGGCACCCAGTGAGAATCAAGCTCAGTATCAAAGATCTGCTGGTCTAGCTTATTAACCATTATACTACTAAAGGCACTCAGAAAGTATGTGTTAAAAATGATATACTTTCAATGAAGTCACAAAACAAATACAAGAATAAAACAAGTTTTGACTAAGAGTCTCTAACAGAAAAGACTATATCAATGAAGTCTTGTTTGTATTCTAGTATTTTCACTATCTAAAATTGTAAAATTGTTTAATCCACAAAGTTTATACTTAGGCTAGGACAAAGCCCTAAGTCATCTCAGTGTTTGGCATTCGTCAACTGGTTACCCGTCTAAGCAATATTGAGAACCTAGACTACTTAACTTTATTGAGCAGACAACCACCATGACTTTATGTATGATTTGATTATACACTTACTATAATTGCATAAAATTAAAATTGAATATCATAGAATTAAATATTCAATTAAATAGGAGCTAATGCAAAGCTTGTATACATGCAGACTGTCTTGTACTTTACTGCAGCATTTCCACAGCTTCTGGTCATAACTCTGCTGCAGTATTGCGCAACAGAGAACTTCAAAACAAGATGAGCATGAACATGTCTGTGTGTCCGTAAGGAAGTCTACATGTGGGTGAGGAAGTGATGGGAGGGAAGCTGAGGTGGAAGTTCCAGCAATTGCTTCCAAAGAACTATTGATTTTTGAAACATATTCGTTAGTGAACACCATTACTTGAGTTAGAGTAAGGTAGGAGAAGAAAGGCCGTCACAGTTTGAGGCTGAGGCACTTCTCTTTTACACAGGCACACAAAAGAATGTGTACATTTATGGAGACATACATACAGAGTATACACTTTTATAAGTGTCACACAAATATGCATTTAATTGCAAATAAAATAATACACATTTAAAAACATATTTCAATTACTTTCTTTTTTCAAGGTTTCTTTGTTTAATGGCATATCAACTCTTTTTAGGTTATTTAATGCCAAAGCCATTCTCCTAGAAGAACAGTAGTGGTACTATTTAACCCATAGCTGGGAGGATAAGGGGGTTCATACCTTTCCCAAGGGTATTTGCCCGAAAGTTAACGTAATAACATGACTGGAGTATGAACTCGCGTACTATAATTCCGCAGTCCATTGCTTTAACCATTACACCACGAGGACACCCCCTCTTTTCAAGTCACATGTGTAAAAATACATTATACATAAGTCAAGCTAAGCTTATATATACGTATCTTAGAATAGTTTGATTTCAGGACACTCATAACAGTAATGTTCTTACAATACAAGCCAAACAGCCATCACTCTATGCCATATATATATATATATATATATATATATATATATATATATATATATATATACATACACACACACACTCACACACATGGTGTTTCACAAAAATTGATGTCATTTCATAATCTAACAACTTGACCAATTCTTATTTAAATGATATCAAAACATCAAAATTTTATATATAATGTTTTACGTTAGTCTTTTTTTCTGATATAGAAATGCTACTGACTAGAAAAGAAAGGGCGTTTAAACATTGAATTTTGAGATGTTGGTACACAGCCTGTTAAAATTTGAGAAAATTTGAAGAATTAATCAAGTTATTAGATTATAAAATGATATAAATATTTCTGAAACACCTGGTACATCTCAAATGATAGCAAATATTTTAAAACACCTCATACATACATACTTACATACATATATATGTATATTTATTAATATGAAAATAATTCTTACATGCCCAAGAGCGAGTCTTTCTGTCCACTTGTGTGTGTGTGTATATATATATATATATATATATATATATATATATATATACAAATTTTATATACTTTCTGTATATATATATATATATATATATATATATATATATATATATACACAGAAAGTGTATTTGGATACTTGCAAAATGTTTATTTCATATACTTCTAATCTTTACATTTACATCCAATTTATGCAGGTGATGTGTTTTGATATGAAATTAACAATTATTAAAAAAAAAGAAGATATTTTGAAACATAAAGGAGCCAGGGATAATAAAATTAAAAAAAAAAAAAGAATTCAGGACACACTGGTTTCATAATTTAAAACTTAGTTGCATTGTCCGAGTTAACAATTACTGGTTGGAGATGGTTTTATAACCCTTTAAAAACATTGTTTCTTTTTTCTTAACCCTCTTCCTAGAAAACAATCTTCAAATTATCAATGTTTCTGAGATCCCTCTGATGAATTTGATCTTTCAGGATATGGTAAAAATTTTCAACTGGATTCAGGTCCTGAGACTGTACCTCTACATTGTTCTGAGCTAAAAATTTCTGAGTGCTATGTTTTTTGAGTTGTAAACTTATTGAAAAATCCAACCCTCCTTAAGCTCTCACTCCACCCAACTGTTGCACTGAAAAGAACGAATTAATTTCGAAAATAATCCAATGCATTGCAACATTCATGAGTCCTTCGATCACATTCAATATCCCTGTACTTCATTCCAGCCCATTTCAAGTGTTTTTATATAAAACAATAAATTTTTCTTTGCTTTACTTTTTCTTACTTCTAGCAAACTCCTGTCAGAAGACTGTATTTTTCTTGTGTTATTAATAAAACGCATAAAACTGATAGTAAAAAATGAGCAAAGGAAGGTGAGATTGGAAATAGGAAGCACTTTTTATATTTGCACCTTTTTCAAGGAAATGAATAGTGATGGGTCTCTTTATGTTCCAGAAGACTGTCAGCACGACCTTCTTTACTGATTGTCGCATACAGGACTATTTCTTTACCGGAAAGTCAATATGTTTCCCCTCCATGAACTGTTTTTGAAACTCATGCTCATAAGGGTAAACCCATGTTTAGCTCATTGGTAATGATTATTTTACTTAAAAATGCTTCTCTGTACACATGGTGTATTCTTCTATAAATTTCACATGGCCTGCACCTTCAAGGAAATCAATAATGATGGGTTTTTCCAAGTCCCAGAAGACTCAGAATGAACTTCTTTCTGACCACTGTGCCTGGAATAGTTTTTTTTTACAAGAGAGTCTGTGTTTTTCCACAACATGGACTGTACTTTTGACTAGAGCTTCTCCGTACACATGATGTATTCTTCTATAAATTTCACATGGCCTGCACCTTCAAAGAAATCAATAATGATGGGTTTTTCCAAGTCCCAGAAGACTCAGAATGAACTTCTTTCTGAACACTGTGCCTGGAATAGTTTTTTTTACAAGAGAGTCTGTATTTTTCCACAACATGGACGGTACTTTTGACTAGAGTTTGTAGTGTTTAGCCCATTTGTAAACATATTTTTTTTATTAAAACATACTTCTCAGTACACATCACACATGCTTCTATAAATTTCCCATGGCTTGCACTTCTCAGTCACCACAAATTTGATGATGAACCTCTGTTCAAGCCTGTAGCATTCTGTTTGATTTGCCACCATTTTAAACAGCCTTGAAAGAAATTATTTTGTGAGATTAAAATAATTTTGGCTATGTATCAATTCCAAACAATACAGTTTACATTAGTGGAAAAAACATTTTTTTTAAATTCATTTTGCTTTTTCCCAAAAGAAAAAAAAAAGAAAATCTCTCTCTCTCTCTCTCTGTGTATATATATATATATATATATATATAATCATGTAATATCATAAACTATACAAGGTAATATAGATCCAATGTTGGCAGTAGTTTTTTATTAATCCATGTTTGGTTAAGAAGAATAGACAAGAAAGAATTTATTAATTTCTTTAAAAACGTTTTTCTTGTTTATGAACAAGTGAATGCTGAAAATGTCCAAAAGGTTTACAGTGCTTTCAGCAGTGTTTCGAGCCATTATCCGGAATGGTACAATCTGTTTTCAAAGAATTTAGACAAAGGTAATTTTTAATGAGTCACTAGCTAAAACAAATATATGAAAAAGCTAGTTTTTTTCATCACTTAAAATATTCGGACTATCATCTTCATTGTTATACCCACAACATTTTGGCAGATATGTTCTTCAGGTGTTTCATGTTGAACTCAGGAGCCTACACAGAATCTCAAACTGAACCCTTTATTCGATCCATGAGGATAGATTGTTCCAATACCTTGATTGAGTACAAGCGTTAAGCTCTAGTAAATATTCCATGTTATTCTTTCCTCTAGTTGGGAATTGAACCTGCAACCTCTTGATGATTTCACTCAGAAGCACTTTTCAACCAAACACCTTATCCACTGTGCCATGTGTTCAGCCAGATGTTGTGAGTATAACAATGCAATGAAGATAAAGACAATAGTCTGAATATTCTAAGGGATAAAAATTATCAAACTTAATCTCAAAAATTTAGAGAAATTAAAGCAAGTTTCTATCATTTCTTTAAAAAACAGCTTCAGATAGAGTCTATGTATTCTCAGCCCCACCAGTAAGGTGAGTTTAGATCAGAGGTTGATTTGTAGATGTGCAAGCAATATAAATTTTTTCATCTGGTCACTGTTGTAAAACTTTCAATGATTGATGTTAGCTATTGATTATTTTAAAACTGATATTAACAGTAGGTTGGGGTAGGGGGAGGAAACAATTTTGCTTGGTATTAGAACGCAACTTTTGTTCAGGTCAAAAAAGTGTTTCCCCAAAAACATTAGTGAATAAAATACAAAACAAGGTCTTTAAAAAAACCAAGACAAAATTAAAGAAAAAAATTTATAAAAAGTCACAAAGAAGAGAGAAAAGTAAAAGAAAAATGTATAGTCTTCATAAAGGAAGCATGACTAAAGAGAGTAAAAAGACGGGGGGGGGCTCTTTTGTATACAAACAACCTCAATATATCGGTAATAACTTTCATCTCAGAATAAACAGAAAATAGTTGCTAATAGTTGTCTAACACTCTATTAAGATAGATGAAAATATACAAAATAACAGCAAAATTAAAAACATGAAAGATATTAACAAACAGCTTTACAAAAGGGGCTAAATATACATCTCTCTCAGATAGAATCGTTATAGCACAAGTCACCATTGAAACATCTTGAGTTTTTAGCTCACACACCACCACTCAACTTTAGAAGATGGAGGCATTTATGGCATAACTGTTATCCTTATGAAAAATGGACACAGCAACCAGAGTTCAAATCCGGTTTGAGGCTGTTTGCATTTCACATAACTTTCGGAAAGGTATGACTCCAATAATTCTCCCTCCAACCATAGGTAAATCATCAGGCAGACTTTAATTTATGTATAGTAACCAGTCTAGGAGAAGGAAAGCTCTGAATTCAAACCTGTTAAACTCTGCTTAAAAACATACCTTGTGTTGCATCTTGCTCATGGCAGAAGGGTTGGGCGAATAGGTACTTCAGAAGATTTAAAGGCTTCTAAAGAAGAAGCCTCATGAAGTACATCTTGTTGGCTATTATTAGTGGTAACTCTGTTGCTAACCTATTGCTGAGGCAAACCAAAGTTAATAATAATAATAATAACAACGATAATGATGAATGAAAAATATGAATAGTTGAAAACTGGTTATTCTATTAAAGAGATTATACAGCCCAGTCAGCTGGGGCTGTAGAATACACTATCCTGGATAAAATACTAATCCTATCTACCAACCCCTCCGCTCGGGCAGGATATGACACAAGGTCAATTTTTAAGCAGTGTTTAACAGGTTTTGATTCAGAGTTTTCCTTGTCCTAGACTAGTTGCCTCACTAAGGCTAAAGAACCCAGTCAGTCCTACTACTTACCTATAGCTGGAGGGAGAATAATTGGATTCATACCTTTCCCAAGGGTATTAGTGCTATGTGAAAATGCAATCTTTCTCGTCCAGGAGTTGAACTTGTGTCGCCGTGTCCATTTCCTATGATGATAACCATTACACCACGGGCACCTCCAGTGGATAAAACACTAATCTGCATCTAATGGTGAGGCTGTAGTTCTGGAGCTTTGCCATAACTCACAAGTTCACCGTGACTTGGAGTGGTAGTACCTTTTAATATTCCATCTATGAGTCAAAGAGAAATATCTAATCCTTCTCTATACTTGAAACCATTTAACTGTAAGCAAACAAATGAATTTGGGCTTGTTTAAAAGTTGTTACCGACAAATTATTCATTTACAAATTGTGTATATATTGACAAGTTCACCTACCTAGGAAGCAGTGTCTCATCTACCGGGACTGATATCGACACACGACTAACAAAGGCATGGACAGCTATCAATCAGCTCTCAGTCATATGGAAGTCAGACCTGACCAATAAAATGAAATGCAGTTTCTTCCAAGCAGCATTCGTGTCGATACTGCTATATGGATGCACTAGATGGACGCTAACTAAACGTATGGAGAAAAAGCTTGACAGCAACTATACCAGAATGCTGCGAGCAATATTGAACAAGTCCAAGAGGCCACACCCCACAAAGCAGCAGCTATACAGCCACCTACCACCCATCACAAAAATAATCAAAGTTAGATGAACCAGACATGCAGGACACTGCTGGAGAAGCAGGGATGAGCTCATAAGTGATGTTCTCCTATGGACCCCCTCACATGGCCGAGCAAAAGCAGGGCAACCAGCTCGAACATACATACAGCATCTCTGTGAAGATACGGGATGTAGCCCTGAGGACCTACCAGAAGCGATGAATGATACAGAGGAGTGGCGAGAGAGGGCCAGGGATATCCGTGCTGGCAGCACAACAAGATGATGATGATGATGATATATATATAAACAGGATTTGGCATTAGATAACCTACAAGGGTTGATATGCTGCAAAACACAATCAATCAACAAATCAATCAAGAAAAGATTATAAGAACCAAAAGGATGAATATATTTAAGTAAAGAAATTTACTTTCATGTTTTCTGGAGAGAAATAGAAACTATCAATATTGATTTTATCTATATTGGACTCTTAATGAATACATTGCTCAAATAGTAATTAGCACTTTTTATAAAACAATCATTTTCTGTGAATAAGCAACATCAAGTCATGCTGATAGCCCAGATCTCCTTGATTCCCTCTCTTTCTTACCATCCATCCCTATCAGCCTTGCCCAGTCAGTTGAGGCTGTAGAATACACCGACTGCCTCTCTGTAGAAGTATCCTGGCTATGACACTAAACAATCTGATATTGGGGTTCCAGGAATGCAGAGCACTCCTTCGTTGCCATATCTCCCAGGTTCACTCTGGCCTGGAGTGGTAGCACCTAATAGGGTCCTATCTATGGGTCAAATAGAACTAAAATGCATACTTATGCTAAACTGAATTACTTAAAATAGAACTGTTTTGACATTTAAACTGCGTACTTATGCTAAACTGAATTGCTTGAAATAAAACAGTTTTTGACATCTGTGTAAACAAAAACTATATTTATAATATTTATACTAAACTGAATTATTTGAATTAGAACTGTTTGACTAAACTGAAAAGCTTGAAATAGAAATGTTTTTGACAATTAAAGTGTGTACTTATGCTAAACTGAATTGTTTGGAAAGGAACAGTTTTTGACATTGAAACTGTACTTACACTAATCGGAATTGTTTGAAATAGAACTGATTTTTGTATAAAAATGGATTTAGCATAAAATAACCAACAACGGTTGATATGCCACAAAAATCAACCACCCAACCAACCAACCAATCTATCAGCCATCACTCAACAAGTCCTCTAGATGACATCCAGTATTTGCACAGAGCTGATGAATATATCCATGTGTATATGCTGGTATATCCATGTGAAGAAGTACACAGGAGAATGCTGCATATGGGTTTGTCCTTACTTCTCCGGCAGGATTCAGCATGTCTTGCTCAACTTGTTTGATTTGTGAGATGGGAGGTAAATGGCTGTATAACTGCCGTTTTATGAGGTGCTGCTTCCAGGATTTGTTAAAAACAGCACACAGCATCCTTGTGTAGTTCCCATCAAGCTTTTTCTCCAAATTTAATTAAAGTCCAGGTGGCGCAACCATACAATAGTACTGACACAACTACATCATGGAAGAACTCCTGAATAATATCTATAAAAAAAATCTTTGTGCCCTTTTAGCAATTGCTTGGTTTAGTTATACTAACAAAAACATTCTTCATTTCTTTCTTTTATTTGTTTCTATTTATCTCTTCTCTTTCTTTCTCTATCTTTCTTTCCTTTCTTTTCCTACTGTCTTTCTTTTTTCCTTCCCTTGAAGAAGATAAGCATCTGACGTACACCATTATTGCTCCGTCTCTCCTTTCCCTTTCTTTCTTATATTTGCTTTCTTTTCTTTTCTGATATGCAGCATGTTCTTCACTTTCATTCTGTGCAATCAAAAGAATGGGTTTGTAAGTACAATTAAATTATTCTACATTTCTCTCTCTCTCTCTCTATTCTTTTACTTTCTTTTTCCCTCCACCTTTCTTTCTATTCTCTTGAAGCAGATGATAAGCATCTGATGTAGAGTATTTGATAATGATACAAATGATTAAGTAAAGAAAATTGCCTTCATGTGTTTTGAGGGAGAAAATAAAACTATTGTAATCTATTGATTTTATCTGTCTTGGACTCTTAATAAATGCACTGCTCTATTTCAACTACATACAAATTGAAATGCAGATGGCGTAATGTTTATCACAGAAAATTAACTTGGCTCACCAAGTTCAAATTCTAAATGAGGCTGCTTTATATTGGGTACTGACAAATGGAGTGACATGATGTTCTGCTAATAAACTGCACACAAGATGAGAAAAATCTACTTGCTTGATCATTGTAACACAAAACATGAGTTCCATCAGTGGTATCTCATGACTGACTGAATTTGGTCACCCAATATTAACCTTGGTATAGCAACCAGTCTAGAAGGAAAACTCTGAATTACAACTAGTTGTACTCTGCCAGAAAACTGAGTTTGTGTCACATCCTTCTTGTTAACTGATACAAGATATACTGAGGCATGGACCACAGAATGAGAACAGTCTATCTCATGGATGGAATACAAAGACTGGTTTAATATTCCTAGAAGGTTACTGAGTAAAACAAAAGACACCTGAAGAAGCCTGCAATGCATAGTGGTTGAAAAATTGTGAATATAACAGTCAAGATACAGACAATAATCTGAGATGTTAAGTTTGGTTTGGTTTCTTTGTTTAATGGTATATCAACCTTTGTGCGTTATTTAATGCCAAAACCATCCTTATAGAAGAACGGTAGTGGTACTATTAACCCACAGCTGGGAAGGGGATAACCCCAACATGTAAACCACTATGCTATGGAAACTCCTCCTTGACGTGTTCATCCTCATCATGTCATGCCACAAGCACAGATATCCCTGACCCTCTCTCGCCACTTCTCCCCATGGTTCATTGCCTCTGGCAGGTCTTCAGGGCTACATTCCATATCCTCACATATATGCTGTATGTATGTCCTAGCTGGTCGTCCTGCTTTTGCTCTGGCATATGTGGGGGTCCATAGGAGTACATCACTTATGAGCTCGTCCCTGCTTCTCCAGCAGTGTCTTGCTTGTCTGGTTTGTCTAACTTGGATAGTTTTCGTGATGGGAGGCAGGTGGCCGTATAGTTGGTGCCTTGTGGGGTGTTGCTACCAGGACTTGTTCATTGTTAAATTATCTAAATGGTTGTTAGTATTTATTCCAGGTGAGTTTAGATAAGATGTTGATTTGTGCGAGTGTGTGCATATGCTAACAATATAAGTTTTGTAATTGGTCACTATTATAAGGTTTCCAGCGATTGATTTGTTGCCTGTTGATTATTTAATTCCTTATAAGTGAATTCAAACTCCAGTCTGGCAAGTATATTCCCTTTCAGACTAATACCCATGAGTAAGATATAAACTCCCTTATCCACAACAGTGTTAAATAGTACCACTACTGTTTTTCTACAAGGATAGCTTTGGCATCAAATAACCCATAAAGGTTGATATGCCATTAAACAAAAAAATCAGACCTAACAAACCATTCTGTTACATATTACACTGTTTGCAGAGCAATACATTTACCTATTGGGGCATGTTGCTAATTATTACAACACTTGTTTAATGTTTTCATATATCTATCTATTAAATGCTATATTTAGAAGATAAAGTGACAGTTTTAATACAAAGTTTACTTAAGTTATTTCCTACGCTGTTAGTGGAAGAATTGTCAGGTAAAATAATGTGTGTAAGGAGGAGTTTAATTTTATCAGAGGGTGTGTTGATAGTAGTTTGAAGTCGATTTCTATCATGAATTTTAAGGGCTTCAGATTTAGCATAGTACATAAAAGGTTTAGGGTAAAGAAGGAACTTTCTGTGTAATTAAATTCATCATTTAGATATATTGAGGAGCGAAAATGAAGGGCCTTAAGGTAAAAACCTATGATAATTCCTCAAGAGCTCATCTCGTTTTTCCATTTATTCTGTGGATACATTAGAACCTCGTGAGTGGGAAACGGCTACATATTCCTATTACCAAATAGTCAGTAAAGTTGAGGTGCAGAGCCTATTTGGGAACATATATACTACAATTTGTAGTTGCATGTACTAGACGAGCAGAGAGTAGATGACCCTCTTGTGCAGGGCCCCTTTAGACACAGGGTTCAATTGGCTTAAGGCCGTCAGTTAACTGGTATAATCAATTTCAGTAGTATAATAAATCTGTCAGAGATATGGAAAAGGTTAAAGAATCCTAAAAGTTCCCTGAAAAAATGGTTCAGTATTTTCAGTTTTATTTGCAGCAAGATTCCAAACAACATTTGGATTTTTAAGTTATGTCTGAATAATAAAAAAAAATGGTTGCATCTACATACAGAATAACTCTCATCGCCTGTGAAATTGAGATTTATTTTATTTCCAGTTAACTTTAAAGGTATATACCAAGTGTAACATTCCCTACGCACACCAATGTGTGTAAGACCATTAGCGTAATGATACCATAAAACACTTCCCTTCGAGTCCTGGCGCGAAATATAATGCATCAAATAACTCACTGTCAACTGACGTTAATAGATGTATCCTAAAAAAAACATCACTTTCTACTTAATTAATTCTAAATAACAACTGAATTCTTCACATAAACAGGAGGCCATAAAATAATTAACAACTTAGTTCCAGTAGGGACACTCCTTGCCTAAATTGGGTAAGCACTAGGCTTATTGTCGGGTACCTGAGATTCTGACCGAATCTTTTCAAAACCGCCCCGAGGGAGGTTTGCTTCTTTCGGAGAACTCCACGTTAAACTGACCTTGTGACACATTTTGGAATCGAGAGGAGTCGCATAAAAATCTACAAGTGTAATAATACATCCACTTATAATACGCAGATAAAACTATTTTTAGTAATTAACTTTATTAAATACTCAAATTATTTTTTCAGTTAACTATAATCCGACCATCGGCCACATTTCTTTACTTTTGCTTTCCTCCAATCACTAAGACAGTGTTGGTATATTAGCTGCGTGTTAGCGCTTCAAGTACAGTGTAACCCTGATATAAGAGACCCGGATAAAAGAGAGATTTTCTCTGGTCCTAAATTAGAGCCTGTGTTACCTCAACAAAATAGACCAAGAGACTTATTCTCAGGCCCCGACAACTCTCTTATATCAGGGTTACACTGTAATATAATGGTGAGCAGACTATTTATTTGGGAATTCGATTCTCATTGGGTGCCACATGCTAGTGGCCTTGTGTCACATCTAAGATTTAAAGTATATAACTGAAAAACAGTTTATTAAGATTATGGATGTCAAGTATTAAACTTAAAAATAATTTTTAGATAAAAATTAAATGAATGTGAATTTCAATGGAGAAAGATATCCTGTCCAAAAACAAAAAAAAAAAAAAAAAACGGACCCATTCCTTGTGTTTACCGTCAAGTCACTTTGTCAACAAGAACTATGCATTAATATCCAATAAAAACTATTTCGTTGTTTAAAATCAAAATAAATGGAAACAAAAATCAAAGACGTGAGTCGAAAAATAATTTTAGGAAAGAAAATTTTTATAAGCTAAAAAACAAAATAAGAGAATAAAATGCGTTTAAAAAATGGTGTTGTAATTTAATTTTATATTAGTGTTTGTTTATAAACTTTATTCTGTTATTTTTATTTATCAACTTTTTTAAAATTTTATTTTATCTTATTTTATGAAAATGTCAAATTCCTAGTTTAATCACTCGGTAAACAGAATGTAATAAGCAAAAAACTCGTGTCGTTTTCCAAACCTTTTTGTTTGAGGCAACTCGAGCATGGTGTAAGTTTATTGAAAATCCGATATTTTAATGTTCAATTAATTGTCCATAAAGAAAGAAAGAAACAAATGAAGGCGACTTTTATGTGTGTGTGTGTGTATTTGTTTTAAATCTAAACGCCATTAAAATAAAAAAAAGGGGGAAGAGAAAAAAATACCGTTGACAACTGTGGGATGAAGACGACGATGACTGTTTATTTTTTTTCTTTTTGTACGGGGAAGGGAGGTTTTCAAGAAATTATTAGGTGTGTGCAAAAGTTTCCGGCTAAAACCCACTTTTCTACAATTCAGTCAATCGTTTTCAAAAAAAGAGGACACAAACTATTGCACGTATCTAATACTAAATATTTGGTTTAAAATACTTTTTTTTTAATACTAAAATGTCTAATACTCAAAATTCAAAAGTTTAATTTTTTAAAAAAAGTTTTATTTGCCGCGTGAGTAAGTGGATAAACAAGAATTTTTACCGTGATATATAAGAAAACAAAACTAAATTGATGAAGAATATATATAAAATCAAAAGAAGTGGCATCTTAAGTGGTCTAACGGCCAGCAAACTTGATTAGCAGACTATTGTAAGTTCGATTCTTACTGGAAGCTCCTCATACTTTCGGCCTTGAGCCACATCAAAGCTCAACCTAGAAAATATTTAATAACTAAAGGAAAGTCATTGTGTGTATTGCCCTCGCAGGTGGTTGACTAGCCATTTAAAAATTCATTTGGGCATAAATATCAATAATCAATTGGAGAAAACTAAAATCATGGAAGAAGACTGTTTATTTTTATTTATTTAATTTTTTAACTATAAATTTTAACTTTAACAACTTGACGAACGTCGGAGTATTTTTAAAGGATATGTATGATAAATAAAAACACATTCCTGATACTGAACGGAACTTCACAAACTTTTTTTCCCGTTTTTTTCATGATTACATAAATTTAGTAAAAATTAAAAACTTACCCTTTTTATACAATTTCGTCGGCGGAAAACGTACCCTTCCATTATTATTAGTTTATTTTATTTTTTTTAGAGTAATCCCAGAAAAAAGAAAATAATCCAATCCTTATCCTATGTGTAGACTTGAGATTTTTACAGTGTATTAAAAAAATGAAAATAAAAACAAACAGGTTGTTTAAAAACAGCTAACAGGTTACAGAAAGGCTAGCCTTCCTACACATCCACTTGTTAATCTCTTCTAGTAATATGAGTTCTTTCTTTCCCAGTCTCAATCTTCCTACGGGACAAGCAGAAACACGGACAAATCATCTGTTCTTTTTTCTTTTTGTTCATCCTTTTGTGTTTCTTTTGTTTTTGTTTTTGTTTTACAAGCCCGGCGTGTACAGGAATTGAGATAGTGGATTCCGATTACCACAGACACTGCCTAAAGGATTTATTCGTAATTCAGAATCTCTTGATTTGTCCGGACTTTCATTCATTGAGTTTTACATATTTCAACATATATTTCGAAGTTTTGTTAATTTTCTTTTTTTTTTTTTTTGTTTTCATCCAACTCTGCTCAATAAAATTTTAAATTTTTTTGACCGATTGTAAAACGTTTAAATAGTAAGTCACTGTCCTGGTAGTTAGAAAGTGGTAAGTAAATTGTAAACACTAGCAAAGAGAGGTTCACACGATTACAAATAGACACACTATAGTGTGCACATATACACAAAGGTTTTCACAGGCATTGTTCACTCACTTTTATGCAAATGAACACACATAGTGAGACTGAAACAAGAAACATGACAACCACAAAATTCTACGAAATTCAGAATTTGCCGAGTTATAAAGTAGAATTTTTAAACGTAACACATTGATTAACAAATGAAACATTTTTATCAATGTTAAATATAATTCAAGATCACACTTTTATATATAATACACTTCCTTTATCAAATCCGATCCACTTTTTTTTAAAACCACGTGCATTTCATTCATCCTGCAAGTCAATGTTTATACAATATGTCAAAATCATTTTTAATACTCAGTTAATATTTATGTAACTGTAACCCACCAAAAACAGTATATGGTTAGATTTTTTATTAGAGCAATACACTTAATGTTCTATTGGTACTTTCTGAGAACAAAGCCATTTCCTGACCAATTTGGAATTGAATACGAATTTTGTGTGCGTGTGTGTGTGGGTCTTCATTAGCGCTGAATGTTATTTTTTTTATCATCAAAATACACATTTATTACGTTTTTCTGTGATAAAGATTTCAAGGGTCATTTTATGTTTAGTAACATTCAATTGTAAGGCGTCTGAAAGATTAAATCTAATCTTTCGATAAATTGATAGATTGTTGTTAGATTTATATCTGGCAGATATGCATTCATTCATTCATTTTTTTGAGTGGTTGGATGCAAACGTCGACCACGAGTATGGCATACAAACACACATATGGGATAGATGTTAGTGTGTGTGTGTGTGTGTGTGTGTGTGTGTGTGTGTGTATTTTACGGCATGTCAACCGATCTTGAGCTATATTATGCTTAGAGGTTGGGAATCGCGTTCATTGTGTATTCATATTTACATTTTTGTGTTGTTGTTTCTTACGAAATTTTCTTTCCATTTTTTTTTGCAGATGGTCCAAACGAATAAGAAAAATTTTTAAATAGATAAATTTGTAGCTTCATCATCAGACAATTTTTTATAGGTAAGAGGTGTGGTGTAACGAGAGAGAGAGAGAGAGAGAGAGAGAGAGAGAGAGAGTGTGTGTGTGTGTGTGTGTGTGTGTGTGTGTGTATGCGTTCATAATATACATTTTATAAATTCTTACACACACGCACACACACACACACACACACGTGTAAACGAGTATGCGGGTAGAATTGCTTATTTTCTAACAATAAACACAAGTACACATTATGACAATTCTTACACACTTCTCACACGCATATTCTGTTTTGTGTACCACATTTACAAACTTACATTTAATGACTTTGAATCTATGTTTTGATTTTTTTTTTATACACATGAAACAGTTTCGTAAACTCACGCGCCAAGACAAGGCAAACACACTCCAATTCATACACACATCATAATTGACAGTCATAATAATGGCACAGTATGAGAGGTACAATATACATACACTCACTGATTTACGAGAATTTATACTGAAAACACACACGTCTACACCTACGCGAATGTACTCATACAAATAGTTACATTGACGTATATAAATGTTATAAAATACCAGTTTACACACACACACACACACACACACAAGTTGCTGTTCCTGTCGGTATTCCCACCGCTCGCCCCCTCACTGCCCGACTAAGATTTAAGTTCTAATGATTGTCACTAGTTACTTAAGTTGACTAAAGCTTCTAAATGAGAAGGGCGTTCGTCTCTTCTTTACTAATGTTCCCAGGAGAATGAGATTGGACTCGCACCGTAAACCAGGAGGGATGGTTCTCTCTCTCTCTCTCTCTCTCTCTCTCTCTCTCTATATATATATATATATATATATATATATATATATATATATATACTTCTTTTTCCCACTATCTATCTATTTTTCTCCCTCCTTATCTCTCACCTTCTCGGTTTATTTTATTATTTCCTTTTATTCTTTAAAAAACTAAACTGGCTGGTTGCTTTCCAAAAAAAGTATTTATTTAAATGTCTCTCTCCCTCTCTCTCTCACTCTTTATATGTGTATCATGGAGGCTTTCTTTCTTTCTTTCCTTCTTTCTTTCTTTCTTTCTTTGTGGAGGTTGAGAAGGTAGTACATGAAAAACAGACTTGACAAACTGACTTCTTCAGTAAGTCTGCCTTTGTTCACTTTCCACTCACATTCTTGAGAAAGGCATGAACCCACATGTCTTTGTGTTTTTCCGAACTCCATATCTTAAATGCTTCATAACTCACACTGATATACATTGATGGTTGAAGGAAAAAAAAACTATTGGCGAATGAGCTTAAGCAGTAACTTTTTACTGCTACTTCCTGGACAGATTAGCTACTTATGGGAGAGTGGTTTGCCCAAGTGATCAACATACCATTCTCCTGTTGTTAAAACTATTATAACTTGCCCATGACAAATTATTCGGTGAATATTTCTGATGATGTGACAGAGTTCTGGGAGAAATAGCTTCACGCATTTCCCAAAGAAATTGGTTCAAATTTAACACAACCTCAGCTGGAATTCAAACTCTTTTGCAGATTCAATTTCATCCTGGTTATAAAAGAGACAACCATATCTGGCTTTTTGACATATTTAAAAGTCAATTGAAGGTGAATTTTTTATCTGATGTAAAAGATTTGAAGCATTTTTGAAATAAACTCTTTTGATATACGTTTATAATACCGTCATTTGATCATCAAAGAATTTTCAATGTCCTGAGTATGACACTAAATAGAGGCGAGGTTACATTTCAAGACTTCTGGGGAATGTGAAGTCACCCCTTTATTGTGATTACTCTAAGGTCCACTGTAACTTGAAGTAGGAGTACCTGGTACTATTTACCAACCCCTCCGCTCGGGCAGGATATGACACAAGGTCAATTTTTTAGGCGGAGTTTAACAGGTTTGAATTCAGAGTTTTCCTTCTCCTAGACTAGTTGCCTCACCAAGGCTGAAGAACCTAGTCCGTCCTACTATTTACCCATAGCTGGAGGGAGAATAAGGGGGTTCATACCATTCCCAAGGGTATTTGCCCGAAAGTGAACGTAATAGCGCGACTGGAGTACGAACTCGCGTACTACGATTCCGCAGTTCATCGCTTTAACCATTACACCACGAGGACACCCCTAGAGTACCTGGTAGAGTCAAATAGATATGTTTCAAATTGGGTTTGAAATGATTTTGAACTTTATCAATAGATTGGCTCATAAAGCATTTATATCATAACTGAGTATGAAGTGTTTATCTCTTTAAAATAATTGTGAACTTTATTAATACATTAGCTCTTAAAACATTCATATTTCAACTAAGTATGAAATGCTTAACTGGGACATTGGCCTAATGAGTAGGGTGTTCGCCAATGGTCTGGGAGACCGGGGTTCAACCCCAGGTCGAGTCATACCAAAGACTCAAAAAATGGTACTTGATGCCACCTTGCTTAACACTCAACATTATAAGGTATGGAAAAAAGGTAAAGTGGAGCAATACAGGGAATGGTGTAGCACCCTCCCCTACACCTCGGTGTAGTAGTTAATGAAAAGGGAGCGTTCTGTCACCCTCAATTATGATCGCCAACGAAGTGCTAATCTCTTTAAAATGATTGTGAAGTTTATTAATACATTAGCTCTTAAAACATTTACATTGCAACTAAATATGAAGTGTTCACCTTTTTAAAATGACTGTAAAGATACATTTTTGTATTGTATATAATTGGAGACCATAATTATTGGTTCATTTTACAGCTTCTCAATTGTTCTTTCTTTTTTTTTTATGCCAAAGTCATTTTAACAATTACGGTCTCCAATTATATACAATAGAAAAATATATCTTTACAATCATTTTAACAAGTAAACATTTGATTATTTCAGATCTATTTGCTCTACTGGAGAGAGCCTAACAAGTAATACCATTTCAGGTGAACCTGGGAGTAATGATGACAAAGGGATGACTTCACATTCTCCAAAGTCCCAGTACTGAAACTTCACCATTGGGTACAGTTTAGATTCGTATCCAGGACACCCTTTTCTTGAGAGGGTATTAGACCACTATAAGATATGTATATTCTACAGCCAGCCAAATAACCCAATAAAGTTTACCCAGTCAGCTGGGACTGTAGAATACACCAACTTCATCTCTGCAGAGGGGTAAGACTCCCACAATGAGTGTCCTGAATATGACACTAAACAATTTGATGCTGAGGCTTCAGTAATTCTGGAGTTTTCGGGAATGTGGAATACCCCTTCATTGGCATCATTCCCAGGTCCACTCTACCCAGAGTGGTAGCACTGGATAGGATCCTATCTGTGGGTCAAATAGAACTAAACTGTGTGCTTATGCTAAACTGAATTGTTTGAAATAGAACTGTTTTGAGATTTAACTGTGTATAAATAAATGACTGATATTTAATAGAATTGTTAGTGATACATAGCTATACTTGGTTGGTTGGTTGGTTGGATTGGGTTTTATGGCAAATAAACCTTTGTAGGTTATTTAATGCAAAGTCCATTCTTATACAAATAGTCAGTTCTATTTCAAACAATTCAGTTTAGCATGAGTACACAGTTTGTCAAAAACATTTCTATTTCAAGCTATTCAGTTTATTTAAACAGTTCTAATTCAGCCAATTCAATTTAGTATAAGTATAGATTTTGTCCACACATTTAAATATTAAAACAGTTCTATTTCAAATAATTCAGTTCAGCATAAGTACTGTTTTAAACAATTCAGTTTAGCATAAATATGCAGTTTAAATTCAAAAAATTGTAAACTCAAGAAACCATGATTTAGTTCTATTTGACTGATAGATAGGACTCTTATCGGGTGCTACCACTCCGGGCCTGAGTGGACCTGGGAGCAATAGCAATGAAAGGGTACTCTGCATTCTTCAAAGCTCCAGCATTACTGGAACCTCACCATCAGATTGTCTGGTGTCATATCCAGAACACTCATTGTGGGAGTCTTACTCCTCTGTAGAGAAGCAGTCAGTGTATTCTATAGCCCCTGCCGACAGGACAAAGCTACACTTGGAACCATTATACTTTCTTGACGAACCTGAATAGTTTGAAATGAAACTATTTTTGACATTTAAACTGCGTACTTAAACTGAATTTTTTGAAATAGAATTGTTTATATGTATAAAAAACGGATTTGGTATTAAATAACCTACAATGTTTGAGATACCATAAAACCAGACCAAACCAAATACAAATAATTTTCAAAGAGATCTATTTAACCTATAGATGGGACCTTAACAAGTGCTACCATTCCAGGTCAGAATAGACTTGAGAATGATGGCAAAGATGGGTTGACTTCATACTTTCCAGACCTGGGGTCTCACTATCATATTGTGTTTAGTGAGGTACTGAGGACATTTGGATGCAGGCCCTACCCATCAGTGGTGGATGCAGATAGCATATTCTAAGCTTCACTGACAACATTGAGAAAAATGAAGTATTCGATCATAAAAGAAGGATTCAAGTTTTGATTCTATCAGTTTGTTAAAAAACATTTCAAAATTTTGAATTTGTTGAAAGTGTATTGCAGAGAGTGAAACGGTGATAGCCTGAAAGAGATACTTGTGGAAGAACTTCCCATTCCAGTTCTATGATCAACTGCAGCATCAAATTTGCCAGATGTGGATGAGGATTGCAGTGTTATATAGTGAGTGCATTCAGTTCAGGTATTTTTTGTAAAAGAAGACAGCAGTGACTTTGATTGACAGTGGAGTCATTAGGTGATCCTCAGTATGAGAAATACATAAAATGCTTTTTGTAAAAAGCTGTACACTGGTTAGTTGATACATGCTATGTGATGGAAGACAGAAGATAGAAAAAATAACTTGATTTTTGTTCATGTCTCAAAGCTCCCAAATATTTGGAGTTTAACCTATGAGACTTTTATGTTAATCAGTTTTTTTTAATATATATATATATATATATACTGGACCATTGGCCTAATGAGTAGAGTGTTCACCAATGGAGACTGGGGTTCAATCCTAGGTCGAGTCATACCAAAGCCTCAAAAAATGGTACTTGATGCCACCTTGCTTTACACTCAACTTTATAAGGTAAGGATCAAGGGTAAAGTGAAGCAATCCAGGTAAAGGAGTAGCGCCTTCCTGTACACCTTGATGTCGTAGCTATTGAAAAGCGAGCCTTCAGGTCATCAACTTTACTTATATATATATATATATATATATAAAAGAAGTTTATGGTTCTTACTAGCTCACTCGGTGAGTTAATGGAGGACCAAATGTTGCAATGTTGTTAAATAGTGCTCAATATCAATGATAGAATAGTTACGTATAGAAATATATATATATATAATTATGATTAAAATTTATTTTAAATTAGCAAAATACAGAACCTTATGCACAAAAATGCTGAGCAAAATCATGAGATTTCAATGATAAAATCAAATCAAATGGGGCAAAAAACTCATGACAGTTTTATAAGCCTGATCTTTAGGTGAGGTTGTTATGATATGTGTGAAGTCCATGTTGATACAAACTTCAGATGAACTGATAAAAGCTCACATGAAGATTAGGCATGTGAAACTCAGTCATGAGTTTATTTACCATATTTTATTTTTATCTTGTAGGTGTTATATATATATATATATATATATATATATATATATATATGGTTCACACACACACACACATATATATATGTATATATATATATATATATATATATATATACATACATATTTACCAACCCCTCTGCTCGGGCAGGATATGACACAAGGTCAATTTTTAAGCAGAGTTTAACAGGTTTGAATTCAGAGTTTTCCTTCTCTGAGACTAGTTGCCTCGTCAAGGCTGAAGAATCTAGTCTGTCCTACTATTTACCCATAGCTGGAGGTAGGATAATTGGATTCATACCTTTCCCAAGGGTTTTAGTGCTATGTGAAAATGCAATTAGTTTGGACCAGGATTTGAACTTGTGTCGCCGTGTCCATTTCCTATGACGATAACCATTACCCTACGGGTATATATATATATATATTCATATATGATTGGCATAATGGTTAGTGTGTTTGCCAATGGTCCAAAGATCAGGGGTAAATCCCAGGTCGAGTCTAACCAAAGATTCAAAAAATGGTACTTGATGCCTACTTGCTTAACACTCAGATCAAGGGTAAGTGGAGCAATCCCAGGATTGGAGTGGCACCCTCCTCTAAACCTCAGTGTTGTAGCTACTGAAAAGGGGGAGTTCAGGTCACCTTCAACTATGGTCGGCCAACTTATATATACATCCACCCATATGGTTTATATTTACATATATATGTATACACACATATGGTTTCTATATACATATATATACGTTTATATATATGGTATATATATATGTGTGTATATATATATATATATACACACACATACAATAGTATCATACCTATAAAAATGATTGGATTATTTGTGTATAGAGCAACACTTCTGCCTAGGCTAAGTGTTCTCTGCTTTAAGACTTAGATTAAATGTCGGTCCTGAGATTTTAAGCAGGGATGAGTAAATATAAGCTAAACCTGGTCTTGGAGATTCTAACTCCAGAACAACACCTCCTCTTTGCTGTATAATAGGAGGCTTGGACTATTTTGATACCTACATGATATTGGTTACACAGACTGATAAATTTTGGGCCTTGACTACATACACGAGAATATTAATGTAAAACTGACACAGTGTTGAATTTTCCTTCATCAAAAGGTGAATAAATACAAGAATCCGAGTGTAACATCTGTACACTCTGCTAAGAATCAAATTTTGTTCTGTCTATGATGAGACTGGCGGTTCTTTGAAAAAGTGTTGCATGCAAAAAATATATATACATGGAGCACATTGTCTTATATATGTGAATATTTATGTTTTAGATTAATTCCACACCTGTTTCTTAATCGTTCTAACACCTAACATTTTGAACCCCTCTGCCCACGCCTGTGAATGAAATAATTTGTAATTTTATTTCCATTTTTAGTCTTATATTTATGTTTATTTTTATTTTTATTTTATTTTTTATTTTTATCTTTACTTTTTATTTTTATCCTTTTGTTTTATCTTCTGAATACAAACTGTAACTCCACATTTGCTATTCTACAACTTCGAGAGAAGCATGTAAATAGTCATCTGACGAGACGGAGAGTATAGTAATATTCTCCACCGAAATAAATTTATTATAACGACTTAACCGAGTCGTATTGATACTGCTGTATGGATGCACTACTTGGACGCTAACTAAATGGCTGGAGAAGAAGCTAGACGGTAATTACACAAGAATGCTGTGTGCAATATTGAATGAGTCCTGGTGGCAACACCCCACAAGGCACCAACTATACGGCCACTTGCCTCCCATCACGAAAACTATCCAAGTTAGACAAACCAGACATGCAAGACACTACACTGCTGGTGAAGCAGGGACGAGCTCATAAGTGATGTACTCCTATGGACCCCCACATATGGCCGGGCAAAAGCAGGATGACTAGCTTGAACATACATTCAGCAGCTATGTGAGGATACAGGATGTAGCCCTGAAGACCTGCCAGAGGCGATGAACGATAGGGAGAAGTGGCGAGAGAGGATCAGGGATATCCATGCAAGCGGCACGACATGATGATGATGATGATGATGATGTATATATATATACTTTAAGAAAAAACAACAAAACCGGTCACATAGGATTATAAATTTATTTCTGTCCTGTTACACATTTTTGAAATTTCCAAAAACATGAAAAAAAATTAACAGGACTTCTTCAGATCTTTTTGATAAAAAAACTAGAATAGACACCAGCAGCAGCAAGTTGTGATAACAGCATGGAGTTCCCTGACTCTTTCTCACCATCTGTCCTTATCACCCATTGCTTCTGGCAGGTCCTCTAGGTTGCATCTTATGTCCATACAGAGCTGATTTAACTAAGTATTTTACTAGTTGGCCAACACTGGCATGTCTATGTACAGGAGTCTTACAGAGAATGTTGCTTATGAGTGAGCGCTTGCTTTTACAGCAGTGCCTACATGTCTTGTTAGTCTTTCTTGAATGACTTGTAAAATGGGAGGCAGCTGGTTGTACAGCTGCTGTTTTGTGGGTTATTGTTTCCATGATTTTTTCCAGATAGCACACAGCATTCTGGTGTGGTTCCCAAAAGAAATCTGGTTCGGTTTGGTTTTGTGGCATATCAACCATTATAGGTTATTAATGACAAATCCATTTTTATACATATAAACAGTTCTATTTCAAACAATTTAGTTTAGCATGAGTACACAGTTTAAATGTCAAAAATAGTCCCATCTCAAACAATTCAGTCTAGCGTAATTACATTTTAGTTCTATTTGACCCAGCAATAGGACCCTATCATGTGCTACCACTCTGGGCAAAGTGGATCAGGGAGTGATGGCAATAAAGGGGTACTCTGTATTTCCCAAAGCTCCAGCATTACTGAAGCCTCATCATCAGATTGTTTAGTGTCATATTCAGGACACTCGTTGGGGGAGTCTTACCCTTCTGCAGAGATGCAGTTAGTGTATTGTACAGCCCCAACTAACTGGGCAAAAAGAGATCTGATTTAATCTTATATTCAGAAAGCCCAACACTTACAATATTTATATGTAATTAGTAATGCAGTTTGTGATTTTTATGAATAAAAAGTGATCGAAATTACCGACAGAGCACATATAGATCTAAGTTAGAATAGTGTTACATTCCCTACCTACGAATATTAAGGGGTATGTCCCATTCCTCATGAATATGTTGGATACTTTTGAGTGAGGGTGAAAATATACTAAGTAGTCACCACTAGCAGCAATTACCTTTTTCATGCCACTGGCAAGTATTGTATTTTGTTAATGTTATAAAGATTTCCATTTCATTTCCAACCTCCATTTTGGTTATTTCTCATTCAGTAACCTTTCTGTTTGGTTACAACAGATAGCATATATAGATCTAAGTTAGGATAGCATAGACACAGAGTTAACAGTACTTGATAATTGTTTCTCACCTATGAGATCATTAAACCCAGCAACATTGACTCTGTATCTATCCTATCCTAACAATATATCTATCTATCTATCTATCTATCTATCTTTACCCAACACATCTATATGAGCAGGATGCAACACAAGGTCAATTTTTAAGTGGAGTTTAATAGATTTGAATTCAGAGTTTTCCTTCTTTTAGACCAAGACTAAAGAGTCAAGTCTATCCAACTATTTACCACTAGCTAAAGAGAGAATAGTTGGATGCATTCCTTTCTTATGAGTATTAGCACTATGTGAAATGCAAACAGCCTCATCTAGGATTTGAAATCGAGTCACTATGTTTATTTCTTATGATGTTAACCTTACACCATTCATGCCTCCAAATATATATTGCAGTCTTTTTAATTTGTTGAAAATTTGGCTTAAGACAATCTTCTTATTCCCATTTGGTCTTGTGGCATACTAACTTTAGCCAGATAAATACTAAGAAACAACATCAAATTAAGATCAAACAAGAAACTGAAAATTGGTGTCGACCACCAAAAAGCCACAGTTTCTCTCTCTCTCTCTCTCTTTCTTTGGCCTTTACCTACTTCTCTCATACTAACACCCTTCCTTTCCTCCTTTTTCCTAGGCCATCAGTCTATGCAAACACTCTAACACAAAAGCATTTCAAAGCTACCTTGAGTCATTCATTTTCTACTAAATGATACTGAACACTTGACCTCTGACCTAACCTTGTCTATTACAATTTTGATTGCTGTAGCCTTTGAGATCTTAAAGTTATACGCTCAAATTGATTATCATAAACAATAGAACTTCGCACTGAGGGTCCTCACAATAGCACAGCCTTATAGATATGATGAGCAGAACCAACATTATATTACATTTTATATTATAGTCAATAAAACCCTTGGGAAAGGTATGAATTTAACAATTCTCCCTCCAGCTATGGATAAATAGTAGGACAGGCTGGGCTCTTTAACCTTGGTTTGGCAACCTTAGTAAATACATATATCATAGTCAACTCAGTGATCCAAGTTCAAATCCTGGATGAGGATGTTTGCATTTCACATCACACTAAAACACTTTGGAAAGGTATGAATTCACCTATTCTCCCTCCAGCTATGGATAAACAAAGGTGCAGACTGGGTACGTTAACCTTGGCATGATAACCAGACTAGGAGAAGGAAAACTTTGAATTCAAACCTGTTTAACTCTGCTTAAAAATGGACCTTTGTCTCGCATCCTGCTTGTGCATAAGACTATTGAAGAGATTGTTTATGCTGATCCTTCAAGGGATTGAACTCACCATCCTGGGCTCAAAAATGTTGTTGAATTACCATTTTCTACCAGCTGATTAGAAAAAGGCTCACTCTTTTCTGTAAAAGCTGCATGTAGTTTGTTCACAAAGGAAATAACTCACTTGCCTTTGGGCCAGCCACCTGGTATTCATGCCGAGTGGTTGTGATCACTTGATCTTAAGGGGCCATCCCCCCAGGTTTTTGCCAGCTTGCCGAACTAAGTTCTTGGGGACTGAGGTACCCCAAAAGAGAAATGTCGATGGGGTCAAGTTATTTTTGCACCTGCTGTGCATGAATCTTGATTCGTGCACTGCCCTCACATTAAAATGACCTAATGTCAAATTCCACCCCTGGTTAAAGGTGTGGATAAATATCATCCTTGAGCAGGCCTACCTTGCATTTATGCTGGGTTGGTAGTTGTTTATTGAACACTTGGTCTCGAGGTGCCGTACCACCAGGCTTTACCTGTTTTGCAGGGTTGGGTTTATTGCCCAATGCCTGAGGTATCCTATGAGGTAAATGCTGACGGAGCCAAGTATTTTATGCACTTTCAACACGAGTCTCGATTTGTGCACTGTTTCCACTATAAAATGGCCAGTGTTGCATTCTGGCTTGGAGGGAAGTTGGAGACATACCAACAACTCACTTGCCTCTGGGATGGCCCAGTTGACATACATGCTAGATGGGTAGTTATTGATTGAACACTTGGTCTCAGGGGCCCATCCTCACAGGCTTTATCTGTTTTGCAGGATTGGGTTTGTTGCTCGGCACCTGAGTCACTCCAAAAGAAGAATGGCAAAGGGGCCAAGCATTTTTTGGATCACATGAGTCTTAATTTGTTTATGGCTACCCACTATAAAATGGCCTTGAGCTGAAAAAAAATTAACTAGTATTAATTGTTGAATTGTAATGGTGTACCATAAAATTTCAGCACCTTCTATAGTCTATTTATGTATGTATTTACCAGGAGCAGAATATGACACAAGGTCAATTTTTTTAAGTGGCGTTTGACAGTTTTTCTTCTCTTAGACCAGTTGCTATACCAGGGGTAAAGAATTCAGTTTGCCTTACTATGTACCTCTAACTGGAGGGAGAATAGCTGGATTCATACCTTTCCCAAGGGTATTAGCACTTAGTGAAATGTATACAGTCTTGTCTAGGATTTGAACTTGGGTCACCATATCTGTTTCCTACAATGATAACTATTACAACACAAGCACCATATATATATATATATATATATATATATATATATATATATATATAACTGAACCTCGGTCAAGGTTGACAATCAATGTGGCAGAATTTTGCTGCTCCTATCTAAACAGATGAGATAGCTGCTGAAAAATGGTTTGTCAAAATACTCTCACACCTACTTCATTTATAAACATCATGCTCAAGGCAAAACACTTTTTGCCAATGTATCTCCTGAGGCAACATAGCACAAGGATGTAGATTCATGCCTTTTTCAATGATATTAGTATGAAATTTATAAAAAGCTGCATCAGCTGGAATTCAAACTCAGTTTGTAGTTTCCATTTTTTCCATACTAGTCACTCCACACCTCCACCTGATTGAATAAACATTTCCATATTTTTTGATGTTTTTTTTTTCAGGTATAATGGCTGACCTATTAGAAGGGTTTAGAAAAAGCCAAGTGCGTACCCTCTAAAGAGGTAAGACTTCTGCAAATTGTGTGTCTTGGATATGACACTAGAATGCATCCAGTTTTAAGGTTTAATTTCTTTAACTCTGGAGAGTGTGGAACCAGTCTTTTGTTGCCATTACTCCCAGATCTACTCTGAGTTAAAGTGGTAGTACCTGTTAGAGTCATATCTATGAGCCAAATAAGTACTGCTGGAGAAGTAAAGACAAATTCATAAGCAACACTCTCATATGGACTTCTAAACATGGACACACCAATGCCGACAGACCAGCAAAAATGTCCATTCATCAGCTCTGTGCTGAAACTGGATGCCATCTAGAAAACTTACCAAGAGTGATGGCTGATTGGGATGAATGGTGAGAGAGAATCAAGAGGATCCGTGCTGTCAGCACACCATGATAATAATGAGATAGGAATGCTTGAAATTATATTACTGTGCACAAATTATTAGTATTAAGAAAAGTTACTTGAAACCATATAATTGCTTGCTTGCAAAAAAGAAGACTGAAATTGGCATTAAATAACCTAACAAAAGCTGACAGGCTATTAAATGAATGAACAAATGAATGAACCAACCAAACAACCAACATACCTACATAAACATATTTTCTAGATGGAACCTTTAAATTAATGTCTGATGTGAAAAAAAAAATTGGCATAAAAAAAACAAAGTTACTTGGTTACAAGAGGCTAAATTAACAAGAAAAAAATCAAGAGAAAGATTGTATAAAAGATGAAAATTTCTTTAGCTTTCAAATTGTCTGTAGACAATGGTAAAATGACCGTCTGTTGTCTCACAGACCATTAATGCATTTGGAATTTCTCCAAGAATTTTCAAAAGTTTCCTTCATTTAGAATTTCCTAAAACATATCTCAGTATTTCAAGTGGTGTGTTTTATTGTAAAAGAATGATTTGATTTTAATTTGATGCTTGACTAGAATAGAATTATATGTACATGTATATGGGTGCACATATGTGTGTGAGTGCATAGTTATTTGCATATATGTGTGTGTGTGTATATATATATATATATATATGTGTGTGTGTGTGTGTGTATATATATATATATATATATATACATATTTACCAACTCCTCTGTTCGGGCAGGATATGACACAAGGTCAATTTTTAAGCGGAGTTTAACAGGTTTGAATTCAGAGTTTTCCTTCTCCTAGACTAGTTGCCTCACCAAGGCTGAAGAACCTAGTCTGTCCTACTATTTACCCATAGCTGGAGGGAGAATAATTGGATTCATACCTTTCCCAAGGGTATTAGTGCTATGCAAAATACAATCATTCTCGTCCAGGATTTGAATTCGAGTTGCTGTGTCCATTTCCTAAGACGATAACCATTACACCACAGGCACCTCCAATATATATATATATATTTACACACTCACACAGTTGGCTGGGGCTGTAGAATACACCGACTGCATCTCTGCAGAGGGCTAAGATCCCCCCCCGCCAAATGAGTGTCCTGGATATAACACGAAACAATCTGATGGTGAGGCTCAAGTAATGCTGCAGCTTTGGGGAATGTGGAGTACCCCTTCATTTCCATTGCTCCCAGGTTCAGTCTGGCCCAGAATAGTAGCACGTGATTGGGTCCTATATATGGGTCAAATAGAACTAAGCTGAGCATTTATGTTTAACGGAATTGTTTGAAATAGAACTGTTTTTGAAAATGTGCACTAATGCTAAACTGAATTGTTTAAAATAGAACTGCTATGTGAGGATATGGGATGTAGCCCTGAAGACCTGCCAGAGGCGATGAACGATCGGGAAAAGTGGCGAGAGAGGGTCAGGGATATTTGTGCTAGCAGCACAACATGATGATATATATATATATATATATATATATATATATATATATATATATATAAACACTTACATTTAGGACCATATATATATATATATATATATATATATATATATAAAACACTTACATTTAGGACCATATATATATATATATATATACACACACACACATAGAGAAAAATAAAAAAACAAAATAATCCAGAGTAATTTGATATGAAAGTCAATGTTATAACATTTCAGTTTCAATAAACCATCATCAAGACTTAAAGCAAAACATTATAACATTAACTTTCTTTCACATTAAATTATTCACTTCGGATTACTTTGTTTATCAGTATTTTCTCAACATTGTTGGATTCTTTTTCATTATTTACATCCTTACATTGAAACAGTTTGTCTGTGGATGACAATATATCTATATTTAAAAACGCATGAAAACACTTATATTCAGTACCTCATATCACACTAAGCTTAGCTTAATAAATAAATATATATATATATATATATATATATATATATATATATATATGATGGGAATGGAATATAAGATCATACATCTTTATGCTTAATGTAGGAAATGATTAGGTTGGCTAAACAATTGATTAGCATGTCAATGTCTTTATTTCTCACACACACACACACACACACACACACACACACATATATATATATATATATATAAAGCAAGTGCAAAGGTTTCCAAAACAAAAAATAGTATTGGAAACTCTCTCTCTCACACACACACACACACACACACACACATATATATATATATGTATGTATTTGAACAAGTATGTTTATTTACTTCAAAGCAGTTAATGTAAATAATATATATGAAACAATATTGGATTTATTATCAATTGATAATCACACCAGTTAAAAAACAAATGTACCTTTAAGAAATAGACTATATAACATAAATACATACATATCATAAGAATAGTGTAGAGACAAAGTCAACAGTGCTTGGTAACTGTCAGTTGACTCTGTCTACACTATCTAAACCATATATATATATATATATATATATATATTTACTCATTTAGATATCATATATATTTACTTCCGCACATAGCCGAGCTAAAGCAGGGTGACCAGCTCGAACCTATATACAGCAGCTCTGTGAGGATACGGGATATAGCCCTGACGACCCGCCAGAAGTGATGAACGATAGGGAGGAGTGGTGAGAGAGAGTCGGGGATATCCATGCTGGTGCCATGACAAGATGATGATGATGATATATATATTTACTCATTTAGATATATATATATATATTTGCTCATTTAGATATCATACACACACAGACACACACATACACATATATATGTGTGTGTGTGTGTGTGTGTGTATCATATGACATATATATTGCATGTGAGGATCATGCGAAAAGTTCTAAACTTCACCCAGAAAGAAAACCCAGAGTTGAACATTTTTTGTGAACTCACTACCTCTTCTTACAAAACAAGAAAAACTAATCTAGACTTCTGTCTTAATTTCATTGCAGGTGAGACTTATATAATGTATATATATATATATATATATATATATATATATATATATATATATATATATATATATGAGGCTGTTTGGTGACTGAAGGAGTTATTCATCTTTCTGTCAGCAATTAAAAATCAATAGCTAACTAAACTCATTAACCATTACACTGTAGCAGCCTTTCATCTTATTTTAACCTATTTTTTATCATTTTAATAAAATATTTTTAACCTCAAGTCTGTAATAAATCCTTTGGTAAGAAAGCCTTATTCTTTAAAGCACAACTCAATATCCTAGCATTCACGATACTGTAAAAGTATCCAGCTGAAATATTTCCATCTGAACAAAATGTGACAACGCCCAGCAAAGAGAAACCAGCTGAGTCTCTGTAAGTATTATTTTTGATACTTTCTGCTTTTTAAGTATCCTCCTACATGAGCACATGTTTATCCCAGAGGTCCCAAACTGACTGTTGGGTAAATTACATGGATGGAATTACATGCTTAGCATTTGGTTATGGCCTCCATTAATCTCCAAAGGCTATAGCTCTTCACCTAGATCAGCAGGTCTCTGCCCTTCATGACACCACTGACATCCAAGGTAATGGCAAGGTACCATTAGTATCATCAAAGGAGCTGCCAGAACATGGCCAAATATAAAGTTGGACTACTTCAGAGACTTCATCTTCTGGTTTTGCAATTCCACCCTGCCAAGATTCAATGTGCACTAATACCCTTGGGAAGGGTATGAATCCAATTATTCTCCCTCTAGCTATGGGTAAATAGTAGGGCAGACTAGTTTCTTCAGCCTTGGTGAGGCAACTAGTCTAGGAGAAGGAAAACTCTGAATTCAAACCTGTTAAACTCCACTTAAAAATTGACCTTGTGTCATATCCTGCCCGAGCGGAGAGGTTGGGTAAATATGATAAACTCTTTAATCCACCCCCAGCTATGGTTTAAATAGTACCACTACTGGACTTCTAGGAGAATGGCTTTGGTATTAAATAACCCATGAAGGTTGATATGCTATTAAACAAAAAAACTAAAAGATAAATGAATAAAAACTAATGATAAAATAAAGATGTATTTTTTCAAAAATGAGACCTTGAGGATGTGTGACTCTAAACTGTTGCTTATTTAGCCCATAGGTAAATCTAGCACTGAATAAAAACAGCCTCACCAAATTCATTTTCTATGATGATAACCCTTACACCACAAGCACCTCCTTGGTCTGAAGCTGGTTAGTTAGCAAATCATATGTATGGAAGGACATACATGCAGTAAATGAAGGTTAAAACATACACTCACACATTCTTTGAATAATTTGATGAACAAAAAAGTGGTTACGTTGATACTGTTGGCTCTGGAGTTGATGCCTTGAAAGATTCCTTGCTCAGATGATATCAAAATGTGTCAAAGACAATGTTAGAAGTGGAAAAATTGAAGGTGATACTTCAAAATATTCCCATTTCAATATATGGCTTCTGACATCAAAGAAAATGGAGATAATAAAGAATATTTCAAAAGCAACGTCATTCAGGGGCTTTTATTATTGAGAATGACTGAATATGTGTCTAATGATAGAGCAGAAGACAAATAAATAATGACAAGAATTATGACATTAATAATAATTACTGCAACAGTGTTAATAATTGATGTAGCATTGGTTGGCAGTACTATCCATACTGCTAGCAATTGGAGTAGTATAGTACCCTGGGGATTGAGTGGCTATAATAATAACAATTATAAGGAAAAGAGAATAAGGAAATGATGAAATTAACAATTACATTGGCCTTTCTCTGTCAATATTGATGATACAGCAGCTTTTTTGCCTGTAACTCTCTGAGCAGATAACATTATATAAGAGTAGACAGACTTTGCAGATTACTACACACTTTTTGGTGGAGGTTAGGATACACAGATTGAGTTCCCTGTAGAAGGGTAAACCTCACTCTAAAGGGGTATTCTGAGTGTCACACTAAACTCTATCTGGTAGTGGGGTTCCAGTTTTGGAGTTCTGAGGAGTGTGGAGTACCCCATTGCATTGCCATTACTCCCAGATTCGCTCTGACCCAGAATGGTTGTATCTGTTTTGAAAATTATTTGTACAATGTATGAAATGCCCTAACCTCTAGGCATAAAATAACCCAAGACAAATTAAAAAAAAACTTTTTTGGTCATGGGTATGCTACTCATGAAGTGTGTCTTGGGTAGATATAGCCGGACAGAGCCCATCCCTCTCAAGATCTATAACTGGTTTGAATTCAGAGTTTTTATTCTCCTAGATTGGTTGCCATACTAAAGGAGCTCAGTCTGCTTTACTATTTACTTATAACTTGAGGAAGAAAGTGTGGATTCATACCTTTCCCCAGGGTATTTGCTCTATGTAAAATGTGAACAGCCTCATTTAGGATTTGAACTTGAATAGCTGGGTCCACTTCCCACAACAAGAACCATTAAACAGTGAGTACTTCCATAAGAGCATGCCATTAAGATGAAAATGAATAACTGGAATGGTTCTTTGGAGGAGAGAATATGAAGATTTTTCTTGTTGGAATTCTACATCATTTGAAATTCTTCTTGAATATTGTTATCGAATGATAAGGGATATTTGTTTTTAAGCTGAATATTTTAGAAGGCCAGGAAACTAATGATGAATTTTGGTTTCAGAATTAAATTTTTATTATTTAGAAACTGTGGTGACCAATTATACTTTTTGAATGACCCACCTAATTTCACGAGGAAAACGATGTTTATTAAAGAGTACACTCTCACACTCTCACTCAAAAACTTTTGAGGAAGTGGGTGTCAAAAGGGAATGACTATTTCTTGCTTGACTAACTTCCATTCCATAATGTATCATGGTAGCAGTGCATGTTAATCATGTTGATATCAGTCAACAATTTTTTTTATAGAAAAAATCTTTTTATCAGAGAGAAAAAATCAACTTTTTCCTATTTCTAAGAAAGATCAGATACTTTCCCTTATGGTCTTCTGTAGTGAAATTGGTTAAGGTATTTTCAATGAAAAAGACCTTTTTATCAAAGAGAAAAAAATCAACTTTTTCCTCTTTCTAAGGCAGATCAGATACTTTCCCTTATGGTCTTCTGTAGCGAAATTGGTTTAGGTATTTTAAATGAAAAAGACCTTTTTATCAAAGAGAAAAAAATCAACTTTTTCCTATTTCTAAAGCAGATCAGATTCTTTCCCTTATGGTCTTCTGTAGGGAAATTGGTGGCAGTATTTGTGATGAAAGATGGCCACAACATTTTTAGTAGAGTGGTCTGCCTGATGATGAGCCATGTCTCATGAAACCCACTTCTCTAAAAAGGTTGCCCATGCCTGATTTAGAGAGGGAACCAATATTAACTAGTGCATCAAAACTTGTGAAATTTCCTAAAATTCATCAATGGTCACGTTCTAAAAAAAATATGTGAAAGCAATAAAGTATAATGAATTGAAGACTGTAAGATGTGAATTTTGTTTTTTTGCCCGTTATTCATCTCATTTATTCATTTGTGAATTCTATGCTCTCAAAGTCGTATGAAATATCAGCCATTCAATTTTTGGCTTCTTTAATAATTCTGTGTTTTCTATTCGGAAAAAAAAAAGAAATTGTTTTGAGCCAAGTTTCCAAATTATTCAGACAGGACCAATGAAAAGTAGATAAATAATTATATATCAATCAGAATTTGAATGATTTTCTTTAACAACATCTTCATATATGCGACATCTTCATATATGCGGTGTGTTCAAAATTATCGAGATTGAAGCTCTATTTACTAAGATAGAAACAAACAATAAAAAGAATGTTAATTTTCTTCACAACAGTTCTCTTGTCATTCAATACTCATCCTTCGGGTTTTTAATTGGTCAAAGCACCTCTAAAACTTCTTTATGACATGGTGTGAAACTATATCCTTCATATTTATTCTAATAATGCTATATCTTTTATATTTCTTTTGATATCCTATATAATTCTATATCTTTTTATCTTTCTTTTAATATTCAATATATGATATCTTTTATATTTCTTTTAATATCCTATATATTTTGTAATTTTTTTTCATTACCCTATATGATGCTGTACCTTTTGTAGTTCTCTTTATGTTGCACATGTACTAAAATCTTACCCACGAGATGAATTTTCAGTTTTGGAAGCAAAAAATAGTTGCATGGAACTAGGTTTGGTAAATATGAAGAACATTTCATTTGCATAATCCAATGTTTTGTCAAAGACATTTAGTTCTAAAAGTATGAAGACTGGCATTCTAACTTTTTTTTCAAATTCATGCTGACTCATCAAGACGATAATTTCTTGAATATATATTTTTCTTTTAATTTTTGATGTATTTAAGATTTTTTCTTATTAAAAATTTTTTTGCAATACAATTTTTTATAAATTTTTTCTTCCTATAGTCATAGTTGACATAATGGTTATAGTGTTTGCCAATGGTGCGGGAGACCAGGGTTCAATCCCAGGTTGATTCATACCAAAAACTCAAAAAATGGTACTTGATGCCTCCTTGCTTAACACTCAACATTATAACGTACAGATCAAAGGTACCTTGGTGTAGTAGCTATTGAAAAGAGAGTCTTCGTGTTGCTCTCAATTCTGGTCGACCAACTTACTTGTAGACACACTGGTATTATTTTCACTATTTCCTGCGGATTGCTCTTCCTGCCTGTTTATCTGTTTGTTTAAGACACTCATTTTATGTTTTATAATAAGATTCACCAAACTATTCCCTCCATCATCATCATCATCATCATTTAAATCTTTTCTTACAGTTGTAATTGTAGAATCTCTCATTCTCCTACTATATCCATTAATGATCATTGTTATTAGAATTTCCACTGTGATCAAAATCATCATTATTCGGATAAATCATTATTTATATTATCTAAAAGTAATTAGTCATGATCGAACGAGGAATGAAATATCTATTTTTGAATTTCAACTTCAAAGCCAGTCTACAGTAACTATTTCAAGTGGAGATGATATCACCTTTTCAAAGACAATATTCAAATATTAGCCACTCTGTGCCAAACCAATAAATTCAAGTTTTAAAGTACATACCTAAAATAAAACCTCAAAGTTTGCAATGTGACCTTTGACCTCTGGATGTTGATTCTATCAAACAGCAGATAGTGGTTCGAAGACCAATTTGAAAAAGAGTAACTTTTATAGAGAGAACACAGAGTGGATAAAAATGTGCAGTTTTATGGATTTCTTCTTTAACAAGGTGACTAATAGGTTGGCCAAAAAGTTTATTCACTTTCTTAAAAATAACTTTTTTTTTCAATACTATATTGAACAACAAATTCTAATGTTGTGTTCTTGTACCCTCTGTTATTTTTATAGGTGTACTGATTACTTACTTAAATATATTTTGCTGTAAATCTGAAATAAACAGATCAGCATAGATATATATACGAATTGTATACTAAAAATAATGGAGGTGCCCATGGTGTAATGGTTATCATCGTAGGAAATGGACACGGTGACTCAAGTTCAAATCCTGGACGAGACTGATTGCATTTCACATAGCACTAATACCCTAGGGAAAGGTATGAATCCAGTTATTCTCCCTCCAGCTATGGGTAAATAGTAGGACAGACTGAGTTCTTCAACTAGTCTAGGAGAAGGAAAACTCTGAATTCAAACCTGTTAAACTCCACTTAAAAAACTGACCTTGTGTCATATCCTGCCCAAGCGGTGGGGTTGGTAAATAGGGTATACTAAAAATAATTGATTATAATAAAAACAAATTTTTAATCAAAAAAGTTGAAATACTTTTCATTGGAGCTCATGTGAAATTATATATATATATATATATATATATATATATATATATATATAAAATAAAACAGAAAAAAACTTACAGCAATGAGTTTCATGTGGCCTATCCATGGGTGACCTCATATCAAATTTTTACAGTTTTATTTTATAATTGAAATATTGTTATATTGGTTTGAATTTTTTGTGACAAGCACTGTATTTTACTGATCTAAATTAAAATTCTTTTAGCAACAAATTTTAATTACAATTATATATATATATATATATATATATGTGTGTGTGTGTGGTGCATTCAATAAGTTTCCAGACTTTTTTGTACAGGCATTTAAAATTGTTGTAGACTCTTGAAAATTCACTATGTTATTGCTATTCATCTTAGGAGATAACTGACCAATGCTTATGATTTCAGGTTCAAATGAACAGCTACAGCAGCAATTGGAATACACTCCACTAAAGCCTGATTATCACAGCTGGTGAATTTCAAAATGCAATCTGGACGTGAGGACATTTTAGAAGAACGATATGCTATAAAATTCTATTTTAAACTTGGAAAAAATGCCACAGAAACCTATGGAATGCTTCAGATTGCTTTTGGAGCATCTGGCATGAATTGAGGATCAGTTTTTGAGTGGCATAAGAGATTCAAGGAAGGCAGGGAGTCTGTGAGGGATGATGAGAGGTGTAGGAGGAGTAAGGAAGTCAACAGACCAGAGTTGATTGGCCAAAGGGTTAGGGTTAGGGTTACTATGTTGACGTTTTAAGGGAGTTCAGGAAGAGATTCCCTCAGAAGAGGCCAGCACTCTTCAAATTGGGTCAGTGGCATTTCGACCAGGACAATGCACCAGTCCCCAACTCTATCCTTGTCACAGACTATTTGACCAAGATGGGCATCAAGACAGTTCGTCACTCTCCCAATAGTCCAGACCTTGCTCTCTGTGACTTTTGGTTATTCCCTAAGCTCAGAGGCTGTTGTTATGAGACGATTGAGGAGATGAAAGAGGCTGTGATGAAGGTCATTGACACGTTCACACAAGAGGATTTCCATGGGGCCTTTAAGAAGTTGTTGGAACAGTACAACAAGTGCATTGCAGCTGGAGGAGATTACTTTGAAGGGGACTAGGGTTTCATGTGTGTACTATCAATAAAAGTGCCCATACGAAAAAAGTCATTATTTAAACTTATTTAATGACCCTCATATATATATATATATATATATATACAAAGATAAGATAGATAGATAGATAGATAGATAGATATGTTTGAATACTTTTGATGTTCTTTTCATCAATGATAAATTGTACTGATAAAAATAAAAAGACAGGATAATAAAAATTTGTTGAGTAGATGTGGATGACAACATTGATATATAAATGACTTACTGTCAAAAATATGAACATGTAACAGTCTAAAAATAAGTCCACCTTTCATATATATTTCTATAATTTTATTTTGGGTTTTGGAGTTTCACTGTTGTAGAGTTTGATAATATCCATTTTAATTGCATAATGCTTGACTAGAAATAATAAAATTCTGATATCTTTGGTTGAGAATACTATTAACTTTTTAAAAGACTGTTGAGGTGTATTAATTTGTGGGTGATACTGTAGATATGTGGTGAAATAAATGCATTTGAACAGACTACAATATTTAGTTGAGCATTAACCAAAATAGATATAAAGAGATTTACATTTAGGCTGAGAAGTGAAAAGTTTTAGGTTGAAGATAATGCAGAAATGAAAGAAACATGAAGATTATGGTAAATAAAAGATCTTTGCATATTTTTTTTTCTTTTTAAATTCCAACCAAGTCACATAAAAGAGTAAAGAAATCTTTAAAAAAAAAGGAAAAATATGTACCCTGAGGAGAGTTACTTACGTTTTTTTTTTTTTATTGTCAAAAGAAATAATAGGAACGAACACCAAAACAATACCACTCAAGAGACCATATATATATATATATATATATATGTATGAATGATTGACTTTGTTAAAAAAAATGACAGACATTAATAACATGACTTTATTTGACTTTGCTGGGAGAAAAAGTAGAGAATAATTCTGATGCTAAAATAAAAAAATTAACATAAATAAAAATCAAGATGACAGAAATTTACCTTACAGCAAAAAACAAACAAAAAAGCCCCAAATTAAACAAACATGTATATTACTTACAAAAGTATGTATTTACCCATCCCTCCACCACTGACAAGATATGACACAAGGTCAATTTTTAAGCAGAGTAAAGCTGGTTTGAATCCAGTTTTCCTTCACTTAGATTCATTGTCATATGAAAGATATAAAACCCAGTTTGTCCTACTTTATATACATAGATAGGGAAGAACAGATTCCTGCCTTTCTCTAGGGTATTAGTACAAAGTAAAATGCAATTTGCCTCCTCTACAATTTGAAATCAGGTCACAAATTCTATTTCCTATGACTATAACCATTTTATTAAGCCCATCTCCAAATTATTTATAGAATTATGGTGATTTCACTTTGAAAAAAGCATGAATCCACCTTCCCTGGCTATCACTCTGATCATTAGACACTATCATCTCATGGTTTGGTTTGGTTTTATGGCATATTGACTATTGCTAGTTATTCAATGCCAAATCCTGTTTTTAGATATATATCAAATATCTGATTTGTAAACCGATTTTGTAGATACAAACAGTTAAAGGATCAAACAGAGCTATTTCAAACAATTTAATTTAGTGTAAGTCAAAGTTAAATGATTCCAAATATTGCTATTTATTATTAACAATTGAATTAAACACCAGTCATTCGTTTACACACAGTTAAATTAGTCAAAGATTTCAATTTCAGACAATTTAATTTAGCATGTCATTTGTTGGTACTCAGTTTAAATGTTAAAAAGTTCTCTTTGACTCATAGATAGGAACCTATCAGGTGCTACCACTCTGAGCCAGAGTGAACCTGGGAGCAATGGCAATGAAGGGGTACTTCATATTCCCCAAAGCTCCAGGATTGAAACCTCACTATCAGATGAATTAGTGTCATATACAGGATACTCTTTGGGGGAGATGCAGTTGGTGTATTCTAGAGTCCCAGCTGACTGGGCTTAACTTTATTTTGTTCAATATTCTTAAATGACTAGTTTTTTTTTATATATCCGTTTTTGTTCATCCATTGTTTATCATATTAACCAACCCCTCTGCTCAGGCAGGATATGACACAAGGTCAATTTCTTTTTTAAGCGGAGTTTAACATGCTTGAATTCTGAGTTTTCCTTCTTCTAGACTAGTTGCCTCACCAAGGCTGAATAACAGTCTGCCCTACTATTTACCCATAGCTGGAGGGAGAATAATTGGATTCATACCTTTCCCAAGGGAATTAGTGCTATGTGAAATGCAATCAATCTCGTCCAGGGTTTGAACTTGTGTCCATTTCCTATGACGATAACCATTACACCACGGGCACCTCCATTGTTTATGTGTATATATATTTATCACCTTTCTAAGTACTTTGGTCAGTTCAGATTGTAAAAATCAATAATGCATTGTGTGTGTGTGTGTGTGTGTGTGTGTGTGTGTGTGTGTGTGTGTGTGTGTGTATGTGTGTTTCATGAGCCAATTAATCATGCCACATTACAGTTTTTTTACCTAAAATATAGGTTGTCACTTTTCTCTTTTTGTTTCATGATTGTAAACTCCACATGAAACATCAAGTAATGGACTGTGCTCAGTGAGAACATGATTTTAGTATTTTAGGTTTTAAACCTGGTCTATTAATAATAGCACTGGGCACTTTTACACAACTTTACAACTTTTCTTGCTTGAATTTTATTATATATATATATATATATATATGATCTTTAAATGATTATCAGGAAATAATAAACCTGCTGAGGAATTATGGAAAGGTGTAGGATAGTTGAACTAAAGACAGAAGAATCAACAAAGGAAACCTCACATTTTGATTGGTTGCATTCACTAATGACAATATAAAAAGCATAAATCTGCTTTTCCCTCAGCCCTTTTCAATCAATCTATATGTCGACAAAATTAAATTGTATTTCTTTTAATAATCATCCACATCTTGACAAATCAGCTAGAGAAATCAGCCTGCTCTACTACTCAGCTAAAGGCGAAAAAACAGATTCATGACTTTCCAAAAGTCTCTAGCATGAAGTGAAATACAGTTACTTTTGCCTAAGATTTGAACTTGGCTACTTCGTATCACAATAACAGATACACCATATGTGTGTGTGTGTGTGTGTGTGTGTGTGTGTGTGTGTGTGTAATACCGAAAGAGCCAGAGGTAATCTCCCTAGGTTTCACATACCAGCTCATAAGGATAAGTCAGAATTATCCTGATGATCTGGTCGGTGAAAACTAGGTAGATTACTTCTGGCTCTTTAGGTATTCTAATTTCACTCTACTTAGTGTATTGAGTTCTTTTATGTTTCAGCTTCGATGATTCTGTCTGTGCTTTTTCTTTTGGCTAGGCATTGTGGTGCTGATTGATTATTTTCAAGCAATGCAAATGTTTTTAGTCTTTTCTTTTTTATTGAATTTTTTCCCAGATATCAATTTGTGTAATATGTTTTTTATTTACAGATTGTATCATCTGGGTTTTTTTCACAATATCAGAATTATAGAAAAGGTATAAAAAAAAGAAGATATATATATATATATATATATATATATATATATATATATATATATATATATATATAAGTATTTCCATTAAATATATTCAAAATGTATATATATATATATATATATATATATATATATATATATATATATATATCACTTTTGTTGGCATCCTAGTCAAGTTTGAAACCAAAATTTGTCTAAGCCTTGCTCTCTGAATCAGCCGCCAAATCGTTTTTAATCAATTGAATAATTTCTATGGACAAATTTTATGCATATTCATTGTGAATATGGTCACATAATACGAGAGTGAAAAAGAAAAGAAAAAACATATTTGCTTTGGAATAATTTAACATAATTCAATTGTAATTTAACAAATTATGGTTTATGAAATATTATGATTTAATCTCCATAATTTTCATAAATTATAAAACTTTATTATAATTAATTCATAATCTATTGAAATAAAATCCTCATTTTGAAATGCTCTCTCTCTCTCTCTCTCTCTCTCTCTCTCTCAAAAAAAGGATTAACCTTATTCTGAGCATTTTTTCAAATTGAAAAATTTTAAATTTGTAATTGTTCCATGGAAAATGAAGACAAAAATCTTTTTTTTTTGCTTGAAGATTAAATTCCATTAGCTCCCAGCAATCCTTTTAACTTCTAAGATCTATATTCAGATTCTTAAGACAATTATTTCTCCTCAAGCACATTCTTTGTTTTAAAAAAAATTAAACAGATAAAACTATTAATGATCTCTTAAGAGTTAAATCATTCTTCCGAATTGAATCTTTGTTATGGTACTGTAGAGTATATTTGATATACAAGTAGATCAAAAACAAAGGCCCTTTTTGCTTTTTATATATTTTAAGAATTCTTCACAATAAAAAATACAAGATATGATTTGAAATTAATATTTCAGTTATAAGACAATTGAAAAAGATAAGTCTCTCTTTTTTTTTTTTTTTTAAATCTACCCTCTGTATAGACCATTAGTTTCTGAGGCCAATGGCTGTTATTTTAGAATCTCAGAAACTATCGGAAAAAATTTTCTTTGGTGAGTTATTTGGTTATTTATAATTTAGTGATTTTTTTTTTTCATTTCAAAATGTTTTAAGCTAAAAAATAAAACAAAAAATAATGTATGATAGCCTTATAGTGTCAGTAATGTCTGAATTAATTCCTAACCAATGACAATCCTTTTCTTTTAAAAACATTTATAAAGTAAATCAACAATGCATTTACATTTTTTAAAAAGTAACTTATATTGCCAGGGAAAATATTATAAACTTTTCTCTTAAAGGCCCACTCATCTAAAGTGAATGGATAAATAGAAAAGATAAAAAATAAAGGGTAATGTGTAAAAGGTAAAAGATACTAAGTAAAAAGGAAACTATAGTAAGTAAGGGTTATTGTTATATTGTCATATACAGCATCATAACGACATAATAATAAAGAGAGACGCAGGAAGAAAGACGCAGGAAGACTTCTTTATAAAAATATACACCTCTCACTTTATTGCAAGGGTTCGAAAGGGTTGTGTGGGGTTTTACTGTGAGAGGGAGCTGGAGATCGAACATAAACTGTAATATTTTGACCCCACTGTTGTGACCATCAAGTTGTGTCTTTCTTGTTCTCTAGGGCTGCACAACTGGAGGCCTAGGGCCCACTCTGCTGGATGCTGGCTTTCTTTACTGCATATTATCAGCATCTTCTCTGGACCCCAAACTCCATCGGGGTTCCCGAGGGCCCCCTCGGTCGGGTGTGGCTTTCCCCACCACTTCTCATCTCCAACTGGCCTGGAATTCAACTGGCAACTCCACTGGCCCCCTGGGCATTGAACTCAACTGGAACCGGAACTCAATTCAACTGGCTCGTCGAACTCAACTGAGTTATATAATCATTCGACGCCCACTCGATCTTTGAAATTGAATGTTTAATCGTCATCAAGTGGAAATAACTGTCATGCAGTTCAGAGGTCACTCTCTTCCGGTGCATCACTCTGTAGTGTACCATGGGAATTTTTTTTTAGCTCGTCCCATTTCATCGGCCAATTTCCGCCCATGCGATTTCCTCTCATAACTGCCACTAGAATGTGTCACTTCCTTCCGGTGCATCACTTTGAATGGCATTTTTGGCCGGGTCAAAAGGTCAAAACATAACATTATTTTAGGTAATCGGCTCATTGGCCCAGTGGGCAGAGTGTTCGCCAATGGTCCGGAAGACATGGGTTCAATCCCAGGTCGCGTCATACCAAAGACTTCAAATATGTTACTTGATACCTCTTTGCTTAACACTCAGCATTATAAGGTACGTATCAAGGGTAAAGTGGACCAATCCAGGGAAAGGAGTAGCGCCCTCCCCTGTAGTAGCTATTGAAAAGGGAGCCTTCAGGTCGCCCTCGACTATGGTCGCCAACTACTACTACTATATTAGGAAATATATGATGCAAATCTCTAATAATGAACTAGTTAATATGTACTTGGCAGAAAGCAATATGCAAATGGTAAGATCTAAAAGCTCTTTGGTAAAAGAGGAATAATGGGTTACAGGTAAAAAGGAAATGATTATAGATAAAGGTTATAATAAGTAATATGTATTATGAAATATATAATGCAAATGTCTAATAATGTACTAGTTAATATATATTCAGCAGAAAGTAATATGCAAAATAAGTGCTCTAAGGTAAAAGATGAATAATGGGTTACAGGTAATAAGGAAAGAATGATAGATAAGGGTTATAATAAGTAATATGTATTTTGAAATACATGATGGAAGTCTCTAATAATGTACTAGTTAATATATATTCAGCAGAAAGTAATATGCAAAATAAGTGCCCAAAGGTAAAAAGATGAATTATTTGTTACAGGTAAAATCTGACTGATACAGACCAAACAAACAAGCCTTGTCAAGTAAAACCTATAGTATTTATCCTTTTTGACAGAGGCTTGCCATCCAAATTACTCCAGCCATTAAGAATGCGAATGTAGTGAGCCTGTTGCAAAGTGACCAAGCTGTCCTGCAAGGCCTAACACAAAGTCATACCAGATAATAGCCTTATTTGATCAGTAATGCTTAACACCTGATGATATTTTTCTTTCTGATTTTCATTGCATTTACTTGATGCCTATAATATTCCCATTTCATTAATAATGCTTGTTGAAGTGTGAGTTATCTAACCTGATAGCTGTAATTATACAGTTATGTTCTCTGTCTTTGTAGTAGTCTTTTATGTGGTAATAAAGATGGTGGATGGGCATTGCTTATCTTCTCTTAGTTAATATGAAGATGTAAAGAAAACAATGCTCACATTAATTCCTAACCACTGACTTTTGATAAGAAACACTAACTGGTAAATGTAAAAGAAAAAAGAAAAAAGAATGAAATCACACCATTCAAAAAATATCTTAAATAAAGAAAAAAGTTCTTATCCTTATTATGTAGCAAAAAAAGAATGAAATGTTTACAAACAGGAATTTCTAAATTTGGTTTTGAGGAATTTAATTCAAAAGAGATAAAGTTATGATCAACAGTCAACGGCTGTGGATGAGTTTGATACATTTATCAAATTTATATTTCTAACATGATTTCCCTCTTTGTTATATTTTAACCTGATTCAGACTGTCACACATCTATCTTTTTGGATTTATCAAGTAAAGAGAAAATTATTCATTTAGTTAAAGCAAATAAAAATATCTTTAAAAAATTTGAAAATAAAACAATTGTTATATATATATATATATATATATATATATATATATATATATATATATATATATTATAAAACTGAAAGAAAAAAATTCAATTTAGTAGTTTCATTATAAATTTATTTCAAGTTTATGATGACCCTCTTCAGATGGAAACAGGAAGACCATTGTGTATTTGAACATAATTTACATTGCTTCTGGCAAGCAGAGAATTTAAAAAACTTATTTAATCCTTTCAATTACTTAATAGTCTAATCCTTAGACTATATTCCTCGGATTATATATGTATATATATATATATATATATATATATATATATATATATATATATATTGGTAGTGAAAAGATTAAAGATGGTGCTTATCTGTAAAAGGCTTGCAGTACAAAGATTGTTCTTTTTAATAAATTATTGATTAAAAATTTCAATTTAACTTGGTACTGAAAGGATTAAAGGTACAGAAGAACAAATAAAATCATAATTTTTTACAAAATTTCTATCAATGTTTCTCCACTACAACCATGGACTGTTTGTCTTTTAATTTTGACTAAACTTAAAAATATTTAAATGATAATATTATGGCAGGAACTTTGCTAACCAGAAAAAGATTTCTTTTTGATTTTTAGAAGAGTTGATATACTACAAAAGAAGTGATGAAAAATTAGCTGTAAATGGGTTTGGGTTTGGGTTCTTTGTTTAATGGCATATCAAACTTTGTAGGTTATTTAATGCCAGAGCCATTCTTCAAGAAGAACAATAGTGGTACTATTTAACCCATGGCTAGGAGGATAAGGGGGTTCATACCTTTCCCAAGGGTATTTGTCCAAAAGTTTCAACTTGCTTACTACGATTCTACTAACCAGTGCTTTAACCATTACACCATGAGGATACCCCCCAGCACTAAATGGAAAATATCTGTTTGTTAAATGGAAATTATTTTTTAGTATACAAGTGCCTTCAACTCAGCATTGTCAAAAGTTATATATAAACTTAAAAGGGAATCCTGGAAATTTAAATCATGCAGAGCACACATATACTGCACTCTTGGTAAATGGCTGGAAAGTAAAGTTTTGAACCTAGTGTTAATCTGTACATAATTCCATCATTTTTGATGAGTACTACCTTGGTAGCAATATCTCATCAACTAAAATAAGAAATTTTCAAAATGTCTGTGTCAGTACAATTGTATGGTTACACCACTTGGCCTCTAATGAAATGCTTGGAGAAAAAGCTACATAGGAACTACACAAGGATGATGCATACTGTTTTGAACAGATCCTGGAAGCAGCACCTTACAAAAATAGTAGCTGTATGGCCATTTACCATCTGAGTAAGATGAGCAAGACATGCTGGCTACTGCTAGAGAATTAAGGATGAATTCATAATCAATGTTCTCCCATGGACCCCTACTTATGGACATACCAGTGTTGGCTAACCAGCAAAAACTTATATTTATTAGCTTTGTGCAGACACTAGATGCCATCTAGAGGCATTACCAATATGGATGGATGGCAAGACAGAGTCAATGGAATCCCTGCAGTTTGTACATGATAATGATGATGATGATAGAAGACAGATAAATGCATGTGTACTTATGTTCCTGAAGTTTCTTACTCTACAAAGGAAAGGCGATCTTTTATTTAAGGGAAAAATATTCGCTAAAGCAGACTGATACCGCAATGTCTCCTCAAATAGAAATACAATAGACGGTAAAGTGTTATTGGCTACACATAAGAATAAATGTACCTTGAAGTACCTTTGGCTGGTCACATGACTCCTAAAAGAAAATTAGCTGGAGCCCAATTTAGATGGTCAGGGAGAGACATACAAATCTTTCATGGATAGCAGACATTGTACTTTTAGTTCCAAAAGATGTCGGTTAGAGATGTCTTTTCAACATTCCCTATTCTTTTTTTTAAGGATCCAGCAATGTATGAAATATGTTTTTATATTTCATTTTGCATATTACTCTGTCATTCAGGTTTAGAATATACTGACTGTATCTCCTTCAGAAAGGAACATCCTGAGAAATAAATTAAACTGCATCTGATGGTGGGGCTTCATTTTTGAAGATCTGAGGAGTGTGGAGTACCCCTTCATTGCCATTACTCCCAGGTCCACTCTAATCTGGAATGGTAATACATATTAATATCTCATCCATGGGTCAAATAGATCTATTTAAAAAATATTTCAATTTGATAAGATTGTGTTAAAAAAAACCCTAACCTCTAGGTATACCAGTGAAATTAATTAGAGTGTTTTTGGTTTCATAAAATTAAATCCCATTTTGTTTTTTCTAACTTCCACAAAGCCATCTTCAATTTTTTTCCCTCATAAATGTTTGAGATACAAGTCTGCTTGTCAACTAAACTTATCAAGGCCATAACCTGAAAATATATTATATTTTCCGTATTGATGCTTTGACTTGACCAAATGTATCTCTGCTCTGCACTTGTAGCCCAAACAAAAATATAGGGTCTGTACACTGATTTTTCTCTTCTGCTGACTTATGGAAAATCTTAGATGCTGTTTGTTTGGTTGGTTTCATGGCATATAAACTTTGAGTACCTTGCATAGTGTATGTATTTACCCAATCTCTCTATCACGGGCAGGATACAATACAAAGTGAATCTTTAATTGGAGTAGAGCTGGCTTGAATTTAAAGTTTTCCTTCTCTAAAACTGGTTGTCTTGAGAAGGCAAAAGAAATCAGTCTGTCCTACTATTTGCCCATAGCTGAAGGGAGAACAGATGGATTCATACCTTTCCCAAGAGTATTTGCACAAAATACTTTACATGGTGTAATGACTAAAAAACTAAACTTGCAAATTATTACGAGTGAGTTTGGGTCTCATTGGATGTCCACACATCTGGCCTTGCGCCACAACTAAGCTAAACTTAGTAAATAATGGATGGGTGACATGTATAGTGTTAGTATTAGAAAGCTAAACTTGCAAACCATTGATAGTGATTTCAATTCTGATTGGGTGCACCATACACCTGGTCTAGTGCTATAATGAAAATAACCTTGGTTGGTTGGTTGGAACTTATGACATATCAACTCTTGTAGGCTACATAATGCCAAATCCTATATATATATATATATATATATATATATATATATATATTATTTGTAAATAAATAGTTTCTAGGTAACATTTCAAACAAGCAAGAGCTCATTTGTTGGCTAACAGGTAAATGGTTTCCAGTTTTACTATCAAACGCGAATAATTCTATTAACATTCATCATTTGTTTTCACACAGTTAAATGGTTAAGCAGTTCTATTTGACCTAACAGGTACTACCACTGGGTCAAAGTGGACCTGAGAGTGATTGCAATCAAGTGATACGCTACATTCCCCAAAGCTCCAGGACTGGGGCCACACCATCAGATGGATTAGTGTCATATACAGAACACTTGGAAGGTAGTCTTACCCTTATGCAGAAATGTAGTCTGTATATTCTCCAGCTCCACCTGACTGGGCTTAATCCAATCTTAGTAAATGATAAACTTTCTTGGTTTATTTACCAAAACCTTTTTTATTGGAAGCAATTATGTGGTCTCAGATAACTAATAATAATCATTTTTAAACAACCACAGATTCATGTAATTATTCTAAATGCAATTAATTTACAGTTATGTTGTTTTAAACATTTCTATCTAATACTAATAAATTTATAGGTATAAATTATATATTATTATATTAAATTATTATATATTATCATTATATATTATCATATGTATAAATTTATACTAATAAATTTCAAACATCTAAGTTAGCCAGCCGTAGTTGAGGGCAACCCGAAGGTCCCTTTTCAATAGCTACAACATCGAGGTGTACGGGAGGGTGTAACTCTTTTCCCTAGATGCTCCACCTACCCTTGATCTGTACCTTATAATGCTGTGTTAAGTAAGGAGTACTTGATGCATCCTTGCTTAACACTCAGCATTATAAAGTATGGATCAAGGGTAAAAGAGTAACACTCTCCCCAACACTTTGCTGTAGTAGCTATTGAAAAAGAAGCCTTTGGGTTGCTCTCGACTACAGTTGACCAACTTATATATATATATATATATATATATGTACATATCATCATTTTGTCATGCCATCAGCGCGGATATACCTGACCCTCTCTTGCTACCTCCCCTATTGTTCATCGCATCCGGCAAGTCCTCAGGGCTGCTCCCCGTATCCTCACAGAGCTGCTGTATGTAGGTTCGAGCTGGTCGCCCTGCTTTTACTCGGCCATGTAAAGGGGTCCATAGGAGTACATCCCTTATGAGATCATCCCTACTTCTCCAGCTGTATTCTGCATGTCTGGTTCATCTAACTTGGATAGTTTTCGTGATGGGTGGTAGGTGGCCATACAGCTGCTGCTTAGTGGGTTGTTGCCTCCAGGACGTGTTCAGTATTGCTTGCAGCATTCTTGTGTAGTTGCCATCAAGCTCTTTCTCCATCTGTTTAGTTAGTGTCCATGTAGTGCATCCATATAGCAGTATCGACATGATCACTGCTTCGAAGAAACTGCGTTTCATTTTATCAAAATAATTAAGATCTCACAATTACAGTTAAAGTAAAATCTTAGGTCAATTTTTAAGCGGATTTTAACAGGTTTGAATTCAGAGTTTTCCTTCTCCTAGACTAGTTGCCTCACCAAGGCTGAAGAACCTAGTCTGTCCTACTATTTGCCCATAGCTGGAGGGAGAATAATTGGATTCATACCTTTCCCAAGGGTATTAGTGCTATGTGAAATGCAATCAGTCTCGTCCAGGATTTGAACTCGTGTCGCCGTGTCCATTTCCTACGACGATAACAACTACACCACGGGCACCTTACCTTTAACCTTTGTAAGGTAACCAGTCTAGGATAAAGAAAACTCTGAATTAAAACCAGTTAAACTCCACTTAAAAAATTGACCTTGTGTCACATCCTGCTTGTGTGGAGGGGTTGGTAAATACATATATGGAAAGAGTAAAAGTTAAGTAAAAATTACGAAAAAAATCTTTGTGGTCTTTACTGGATTATCTATTAGTGAAGGGTTGCTGCCTATAAGTACACTTTATAACAAAATTTAAAAGAAATAAACTCACTGAAGATTCTAGGACAACAGTGAAAACTGTAAAGAAGGATGAATTTTAAAAAAGCATGTGAAGAAGAAAGCTGAAGTTCAATGAAAATAAAAGTTGAGTGGTTTTGAAACCTATAGCAGAAATGAAATTCTCAATTTAGAGGATTTGTTTTATTTTTAGTAAAATCACATTTGAAAATATATAAGATAGAAATAGATGTGGACATTATGTACTGTGTATTTGTACACACTTATCATAATTTGTGGTGTACAAGTCAATCTTTTAAGCCAAAAAATCTTTACAAAACTAAGGGTTGAATTATACAGCTGGGCTAAAATCCAAACCTTTACCACAGTGGAACAGTATTCCTAACAATTTATTTATACTAGTTACCCTAACTCCAGCAGACTGCCACAAACATTTCTGACTTAAACTCGTGTTTGGTGGTTTAACAAAATAACACAGAGATTGATACAAAATACTAGAACTATAATACAAATTAAGTATTCAATATCTCATCTACTGAAAACAATGTCAACATATGCATAGCAAAGGCATGAACTGCTACTGACAGGTTATTGATCATATGGAAACCTGATCTCTCTGATAAAATAAAACCGGATTTCTTCCAAGTTGTAACTGTGTCTGTACTACTGTAAGGACATACTGCCAGAACTCTAAGAAAAGCTAGATGGTAATTACACAAGAATGTTATTTTTTGTTTTGAACAAATCCTGGAAGCAGCATTTTGAAGTTGAACTGCCACTTACCTCCCATCACACACATCTTTAATATAATTATGGAATGATTTTTTTTTATATTAATCATTTTTCGTTAATTATATTTTATCATTCAGTTTGGTTGGGCTTTGAACTATTCGGCTCCTAGTGCAGGTGCACACACACTGAATACAGTTCACGCTCGCACGCAGAGGATATGACAATTACAATATCATAATAAAAACCCCAGAAAGGAAATGGTTCTGGATTGTGAATGACGTCATGCCAGGAAGTGATGGGCTAAGAATTTGGTGATTTTGAAAAAGACGCTAGTTGAGATCTGACTCTGGGCCGGGCCAGTCCAACTGGGGGCTACGGGATGCGCAGCGCATTTTGGGGGTCAGATAGTACAGTCAGCATAGTAAAAATTGTGTCTCTCTTTCCTTGTGTTGAAAAACTAAAGTCAAGAAGTTAATAAACATTTCGTACCTGAACAACGGAGAGTCGCCAGTATTTCCCTGCTCCAGTATATTTTACACATCTAAGTAAGACAAACAAGACTGCTAGAAAGAGTAAGGCTGAAATCATTAGCTACCTTCTATTATTGACTCCTACACTCGGACATGCCAGTGTTAACTGACTAACAAGGACTTACATCAGGTCTGTGTGGACACTAGATGCAGTTTAAAGGACCTGCCAGGAGTGATGGACAATAGGGATAGATAGCAAGAAAGAATCAGGGAATTCCATGCTATTAGCATCTCTTAATGATAATGATGAAGAATAGTTATTAGATGATGATATCACACACCATTTCCAATTGCTGACGCACTGGCTGTAAACACTAAGTGGAACGTCACAGTAACCTACTGTATGTTTGGGGGTCAACCCATACAGCGAGTCGAGTCAAAACTTTTTGCTAAATGTCTTGAGGTCAACTTATATGCCAGCTTGACTTGTACACCGCAATTTACGATATATATAACTTTTCAATATATGCATCTAAGTGTACCGTATTTACAAACACAAATACTACTATTACTGGTCTCTACCTGCATATCTAAAAGGACATGCATGCATGAATATCTATTCTAAAGTGTGAGTGGACACCAGCAAATTGATATATACCTATGTTTTCTCATTTGAGATATAGAGATATGTCAAATGAGAAAAAATATAAAGATATATATTATATAATATTAAATATATATTTTTTCTCATTTGATATATACATATATATTAAGTGAGAAAAATATATAACTATGTTATATATTATGATATTAAATATATGTATATATATTATATATATCTCTCATTTGATATATACATAAGTGAAAAAACTATATAAAGATATATGGACACACGTAAACATATATGTACAATTATAAACATACATACCTATACATATATATTATTAAATAGTTTGTTCATACATATTAATATACAAGAAGTTGTGGATAAGTTCATCATGTAAGGCACAAGAACATAAGTTACAGCGTTCCAACTAAATTCACATACAGTTAAAATCTTTGAATGATTACACAGAAAATTTGAAGCTTATGACTTGAGAATCAGAAATGGTAAACAATTTTTAACCATGTTGGAGAAAGCATAAATATTGTTACTCTTTATGAAATAGCCAACAGTCATGACCATATTCTTAGAGAAATATTCCTAAGTAGTCCATATCATATTTACCCAACCCCTCCGCTCAGGCAGGATATGACACAAGGTCAATTTTTTAAGCAGAGTTTAACAGGTTTGAATTCAGAGTTTTCCTTCTCCTAGACTAGTTGCCTCACCAAGGCTGAAGAACCTAGGTTGCCCTACTATTTGCCCATAGCTGGAGGGAGAATAATTGGATTCATACCTTTCCCAAGGGTATTAGTGCTATGTGAAATGCAATCAGTCTCATCCAAGATTTGAACTCGTGTCGCCGTATCCATTTCCTACGACCATAACCATTACACCACGGGCATCTCCTACCTAAGTAGTCCATATGTCTTAATTACTGTCTCATCCTTGTTATTCTGGTAAGGTTTCTTTGTTTAATGGCATATCAACCTTTGTAGGTTATTTAATGCTAAAGCCATCCTTCTAGATGAACAGTAGTGGTACTATTTAACCCATAGATGGGAGGATAAGGGGGTTCATACCTTTCCCAAGGGTATTTGTTCGAAAAGGAATGTAATAGCACAACTGGAGTTTGGACTCACTCACTACGATTTCACAGTCCATCGCTTTAACCATTACACTACTAAGACACCTTCCTTGTTATGTAGTTTTATCAGGTATTAAAATAACTTCTTTAGTGTTGCTATCATATCTTCATGAATAAGGAGATTTTTTATGATATGGAGATAAGCAGAGCTGGATTAAAGTAACTCATAATTAATTGGTTAATTTTAATGGCATGTCAACTTGTCTAGAGTTATTTTATGCCTAGAAGTTTGGAAATTGAGTTCATTATACAGTTTTTTGACACACAATCCTATCTAATATGAATGATTTTCAAAACGGATTTCTTTAACACATAGGATCCTAACAGATACTACCACTCTGTGCCAGAGTGGACCTAGGATATATACAATACACATACAAATACAAATACAGGCGGACTCTGTCGTTCCAGATACGAATGGGTTTATCAATTTCTGTATTCAGTCCATGGCAACACGATGAGAGAGACATAATTCTTAAAAGCCTATGCTAAACATACTATGCTGACTACCCCAATGAGCAGTGCATCTTGTGATGTTTAAGATCTCAATTCATTTCTGCCTGTCAAGATCCGAAAAACTCAACTGCATGCCTCAATGGTAGAAAACCCAACTGACGTCTTTTCAAAATCCTCAAATTCTCAGGCCCATCTCTTCTGGGCATGACATCATCCACACTCCAGCCCCATTTCCTGTCTGGGGGTTTATTTTGACAAATAGTGATTGTCATATCCTTGCCACGCGAGCATAAAACTGCACCAAATGACTATGCACCTGGGCTAAGAGACCCGAATGGTTCAAAGCCTTATCAAACTGAATGATAAAATATAATTAATGAAAAATGATTAATATAACAAATCCTTCTTTAATTATATAACATAATGGCAATGAAGAGGTACTCCACACTCCTCAGATCTCCTGAACTGGAGTCTCACTGCTGGACGTAGTCTAGTGTCATACCCAGGATAATCCTTACTACTCTACAGAGGATACAGTCAGCACAGTTGAAGCTCTGATGATAGGATGCAAAAGTCTGAGGATTGAAGTAAATAAGGGCCCTAAATTAGAGAAGATTTAGACTACCAACATCTGCTCGTATAAAAATGAATGAATGTTGAACAACACATAGATGCTGAGATTCAATTTATGCTGACCTCTAAATCAGAGGTGAGCCCAAAAGAAGAAGAAATATATTAAACAACAATTATGGTATTCTAAATTTTGACATAATGTTTCAGAGTTATATTTTGTTATTACACTCACCAAAATGCGTATTCAAAAGAGTACTTTTAAGCTTTCTTTGCCGCAAACTCATTTGTTATATCATTAGTGAAATCCATGAACCCTAATTTACCATTTTCTACGCTAAGCTTACTCATTGAAAAATAAAACTGATACAGAAAACTAATAAAAGAAATACTGAACAGGCAATTAACTAGTTAAATATAAGTACAAATACATTTATCACAGTGTTTATATTAAAATGATTTCCTTAAGAATATAATCTGAAATATTCAAATATTCTCTACCTTCTCAGCAGGGTTTAAAATATGCTGATTGTATCTCCTACAGAGGGGTTAGATCCCTGCAAAAAGTTTTGTCCTGGGTATGGTACTAAGCTGCATCTGCTTGTAAGGCTCAATTTCTGGAGTTTTGGGGAGTGTTGAGTACCTCTTTAGAGCCATTACTGCTAGATCCACACTAATGTATTGTGGTAGTAGCTGTCAGAGTTCCATCCATGGGTCAAGTAGATCTGTTTGAAAATTATTTGTATTAGATAGGAATACCTGATATCATAACTGTGAGTAAAAATCTCTTTAGAAACAACTACACAAAAAAATGTAAATGTGAACATAATTCTCTAACCTCTAGGCATAAAATAACCCTAGATGGGTTAACATGTCATTAAAATCAATCAATCAATCAATCAATCAAAACTGCCTTTGTTCACTAGTTTTAATGTTAATATAGGAGGCCTCTGGACTATGAGATCCTGTGTTGCAGCCCTTTTAGCCCATCTGTAAATCCAGTGAGCCTTTATCAAGATGGTAGTGGATGATTGCACAGTGTGTAGTATTGTCCCTTTTATTGACAATAGCGGAGTAAACTTTTTATTTTCTTAAGCTAATTGTCAGTGTAATCATTCAAAGAGTTGAATTGCATGTGAATGTTACTGGAACTCTCTAGTTCATGTCCTTGTGTCACAAACATATCCATCATCCCTTATACATACAACTACTTACATATATGAAAATTAATGTTTTGTGTTTTCAGAAGGTTTACAATAACACAAAATCTTGTAATTAGTGCAAAATTATGACTGAATATGATACTTTGAAATTGTTAATAAGAGAGGGAATTTAAGAAAATAGCAATAATAACTTTATTTGTATTTGGAAATGTTTTTTTAAACCCTGTCATTTCTTATCACCTATATTTTTTCATGCAATCACTAATACAGGTACATTAGTAAATGTATATTTTTGAAACAAAATATAAGACTTGAAATAATGAATCTCTTGAAAAACAAACTTAGCATCTTTTATTAAAAAAAAATAAAACAAACAAAAAATCAAAACAAAACAAAAAAAAAAAACAACTAAAAACTATTAATAAGACACACAGAATACTAGAAATTCCAACATGGAACATGGTATTATTGGAAGAAATCGGTTTTCTGAAACTATCCACAAATAATGAAAGTTTGAGAAGCCAGAAGAAAAATAGATTTCTTGTGAAGAAAAGAGACGTGCGATCTGGGCATGCTCATCACAAACTTTATTATTTTAACCATTTTTTTTTTTACAGAGGAAAAAGGCATACTAATCGTGAATAAAAGTAATCATAGGTGATATGCAGAACACTTATCAGCCTTTTACTCCAGAAATATGATTCTGGAAGAATGTTCGATTCCATGGTTAATTTGTTTGACATGACAATGCATTAAAATCAAAAGCCTTCACAGTTTATCTATTATATAAAAGAAAAAAAGAAAAGAAAAAAAGAAAAAAAAAGGAAATATAAACAGGTTAGTGGAATTAATCAAATAATCAATCCAATAACAATTCTTAGACTGCTAACCTGGAGATGGTTGGTTGGTGGGGTTTAATGGCATATCAACCTCTATAGGTTATTTAATGCCAAAGCCTATTTACATGTATGTACGGTTTGTAAACACATAATTTAATGATACCATACGAAAACCAAACAACTCATTTACTCGCATATGAGTAAGTATTTGCTAACCTGGAGAGTGATAATTTGAAACTACGATATATACTTGTATAAGGAACCTCAAATTTTTTGCTACAAAAAGCTGTTTTTTTCATTTGTTGCATGTAATGAACGATCCCTAATTTTTGGCTGTTTTAGCCTACAAAAATGTAATATACGTAAATTTGTATACTATTGCTACATGTTATATACACAGGTGTTGATCGTAAACAATGATAAGGAAACACTTCATTATATTAACTAATAGCCTTTGTTTAGGTATAGGCTATGTGAGGATAGTTGGGATTGAAATTACGGCAATGTTAGACCTAGAAACAAGGTAAACTTCAACATTTCAAAAGCATATCTGGTGTAATGAACGAATCCTTGCTTTTGGGTGAAAAAATGGAAATAAAGAGTTGTTCATAACGTGAGCATATACAGTAATTCTAATTTCACTGAACCATTCTTAGAATTTTAAAAATTCATCCTCTTGAGAGCTCAGCAGAATTAATTACAATATATTTCATTTAAACTAAGGAGTGGATGATTGTATTTCAGTGTACAAGTTTAAGTTAAAATGTTTGTTTTTGAATTCAAAGGAAAAGAGTAGAATCAAAAAAAAAAAAAAAGAGTAGAATCAAGATGGCCCACAGGAGAAAAGGTCCAATAATGATTCCCAGATATAAAAGAAGTAGCAATGTAACAGATGTAAGAATCGACCGCAATTATCTTAAAAACTTATTTTTCTGACCTTTAGGGCTGGAAAACTGATAATTAGATAAAAACCTGACAGAAAAGAAAAAAAGAAAAAGTGATCCAGTTCTCCAGGCTGCCTCAACACGTCCATTGTGCTTGGATAGGTAGACTCAGGGGCACACCTTGGTTCCAGGGGAATGGAAACCAGGGAAACAGAGCAAGATCAGGGTGACCCACCATAAAATTAAAATACAACCTTGTATTGTGTAAGGTATTGGATGGGTATCAAGGGCTTCCAAAAGTCTTTTCAAAATGGCCAGATATTACATTCTGTTAATATGAGGGTTGAAAATAAACTTCAGTCTTGAAGACTTACTGCGACCTATCAACAATTTAAATATGATGTAAAAATTTAGTAAGTTTTGAAGAATTACAAGAGCTTAAAAATCCCATACAAATTAAGTATTGAATATTCTTAAAGGTTATTGAAATTATATCAAGAAAGTTAGGCATATAGGTACTCTAACTTGGAAAATTTACATAACACTGTAGGGAGACAAAAATAATTGTCTCCCCTTGTTTGTGGATGTACCTTCAGACATCACACGTCCATGTCATGCAAGAACTGAGTTTTTTTTTTCTCCTTTTGGTTCTCGTCTTTGAAGGAATAAGACTGCTGTTTCATATCCCAGTTTATTGAACAGAAGAGAAACTTTGTCTCCAAATGTCAGTGATAGTGTTTCACCACAGCTTTGAAATGTTAAGCCACATAGCTAAACAACTTAAGTCAATAAAACCTTTTCAACATTTCTTGACCCTTTTTTACATACAGCTAGTTTATGTAACAATGTGCACATTTCATTTATTTGGGATACATTGTGTATTGTTATATTATTCCTGTAATTATTGTTATTTGTTTATATATGTATGAATTAAATGTCATGTTTATATGTGTTTATCTCGTTTTTTATTTTCAGTTTATTTAGTGATAGGGTATCAAAGGATATAATGCTAATATTGGATTTTGGTGAGGATGGATACAACTAAATAACACCCCTAGCACCAAATACCAGTGAAGTCTCCAAAAACCAATAAGGTATCCGATAATACAATCTTTCAACCTCTATTTTCTCCCACTTGTCAAATGAAACTAAACTGAGTCGACATCTTTAACCAGTTTGGGAAACGAAGTTGATGCATATTTATTTCTTACTGCCACCAGTAGTGGATAGTTTTTTGGGTTTTTTTTTTCACCAGGCTTTCAAATACTGTTTTTTTTAAGCAAATAGGCCATATTTTCTAATATACTTATCAGTATTAAAAAAATAAGGAGAGAGAACTTTTTCTTTCTTCCTCTCAATGTGGATAATTTCAAACTATGGAAGCCTTGAAATGAAAATGAAAAAGACCTTAAAAGCTGTTGGAAGACTACATTGTGTCAGTCTTTCAACCTTCATTTTATATTGTGTCATATGAAATTAAGTTTTGTAAGCTGAAGTGTTGGTACTCCTTATTTAAAATAACTATGAAAAATAAGAAAAAAAAAAAAAATATACAAGTATTGTAGAATTTTCCTAGTCTTGTTTTGTTGAAGACACCATGCAATAATTTCTTTTTCCATTGTGTTTCTCATCAAAATATGATCCAAGTCGTTCATTTTATTGCCATGTTTTACTGAACCAAGACTTTTTTTCTGATTTACTTTTGGAGCAATACATTTATCTCAACAATTCATTCTTTGCCTGAAGAAATTTGTTCAGTAATTTAGAAGTTTGGCTAAATATGTTATGACACAAGTCATTCTGTATATATCTCTATATACATATGTGTGTGTGTGTGTGTGAAATACATTGTATTTTTATGTTTGTTGGATGTAAAAAAAAAGCTTCTTTTTAATTTAGCAAACTGTAGTGATACAAAAAGGATTAATTCTTTTAATAAAATATTTCCCTGCATAGTTTAGAAATTGTAAAATATATTTTTATCTCAATTACTTAACAAAGAAAAAGAACTAAGTCAGGGATTTATTTTTTAGGTTTAAAAAGAATTGAATTGGCACTTCTGAACAACTGATCCCATCTAAAAAAGAAGGAGTAAATCTAATTTTTGTTGCTTAGCATTCAGAAGACCTTCTACTCAGATAATTTGTCAGATTTAAAAAATTGATTTTCTGTGGTTTTTGAGAGTGGGGATGCTCCTATATACAATATAAATGAAATATTGAAATGAACTTTCGAACAGGAATTATCTATCCCTGGTTTTTATTTTCAAATGTCATTTTTGATCAAAAGCCAGAGATTGTTTCAATATGGTATATATATTGTCCAAAACCATAGTAAATCAATATTTTAAAGTAGGGAATATCTTAGTTGCAATCAGTTTTCTTCATCCTTTTTTTTTATTTTTTGAGTGGACTAATTTTTTTAGAAATGTCAAGAAATTTATTCAGAATTAAATTGAGTAAAGTTGCAAAGTTGTTCTAAACAACTTTTAACAGTGAAACCAATGTTCTGAGAATAATCCAGAACAGGGCTGGTTTTACCATTTGGCATAGTAGGCCATTACCTAGGCCTCACGGGTATCTAAGGAATGAGGGGGGGGGGCTTAAAATTAATTTGTTGCGCTACGTGGCACATAATGTATTTCATTATAGAAAATATTCAAAACTATTAGGGCCAGTGGTTTTTAGCTGATGGATCACAGGGACCACTGATGAGTTTGACTTAGGTCCACAAATAGATAAATCACACCCTGATCGAGATTATAACATAAGTATCTATTCTCTGAAAATAAGTTGCATGTTATCATTGAGAAAAGCCATAAAAACTGTAAAGTAATTGAAACCATAAACTTTCTAAAGAACAAAGCGAACAATATCTAATATGACTGGTGTGATTGTAAACCAACTAATAACCCTAAAGGACCTAAGAAAATATCAACTGTTAAAGGCTTTTTTTTTTCCAGTCATGCAAAACCTTTAAGGAATCAGGCATGATTTTAAATATTAAGATTACATGTATTCTGCATGTCACAAAAAAAAGACATAAAACACACAAAAAAGAAACAAAATCAAAACAAAAAACGGTATTTAGTATTATTAACAATAATATCAAAACTAACACTACTAATATTATTAATATTGGTGACAGTGAGAGTAGTAAGGATTTAATAAGTTGTTGGTATGAATTGTATGGAAAAAAGATGAACGTGTTTAATAAATCTACGGAGAACACGCATTCAGACATGATGAATCTCCTCACCAGATTAGGGATACTGTGACAGCAGAACTGGCAGTTTGCTAAAGACTGTCCCCTCACACCGACGGGGGACGGCGACGACGAGAATTCGGCATATAGGCTGTTTGTCTATATAAACAATAAAATTCTAGGTCATTCCAAAAGTGCATTTTAATTCCAGTAGATTAAACAATGTATATATATTTTTCTGCTTTTTTGTGAGTGGAGTGAATAAAAAAATTTTTTTACCTCACCTCATATTTCAGACATGTATTTCTTTGATAAAAACTAAAAGAAAAAAACACTACACGTTGATGGATTGTTAAAAGATGTGAATGTATTCTGAAATCCAAGTTACGAATTTTGCAATTATTTTAAATGTTCTCTGTTCTTGTCTGAAGAAATGGTTCCATCTGTGGTGATATTTGTGCTGACCAAGCAGTTTTATATATTGTACACAACCAGTATTTGAAATCATTCTATTATTAATTAATAAAGGAAGTTATTTTCAAATTGAAATCTATCATCATTAAATTTGTTCAATTGTTCACCCAGGTGTGTCACACTGAAATAAACTTATATATAATAATTGACTTAAAACTGGTGAGATTCAAACCCACAAATGGGAGGCTAGCATTAGAACAAAGAGGGTAGGGTGCAACTTAAGGTCAATTCTTAAATAGATTATTGCTGGTTTGATTTCAGTTTTGCTTCTTCTTGTGTATGATAATATAGATTCTAATTTTTACAATGCGTTGCTTTTAGAAACATGAGTTAAGTAATGGAATGTAATTATTGGAATGAATCATTATTTAAAAAAAAAATTAAATTACTTTTCTAATCTGAAAGTTTGTTATAAAAAAAAAATGGACTTCAAATACTTTCTTTTCTAATCTAGAAGTTTATTGAAGTAAAAAGAATAAAAATAGGATATTTTCAAGATTTAAAATTTTCAACATGATTAATTTTTTTCCTTCAAATAACATCATGTTTTAATTTTCAAGAAAAAAAAAAAAGAAAATACAAGTGTCTGCTGAAAAGTTCATTGGCTGACCAAATTACTATCAGGGAACGTGATCAATTGAGGTTCATTTTCCAACATAGTCTCCCTTTCGGGCCATAAACAACAGTGTTGTAATGCTTGGATACTATTGGTCAAAATGTCATCAAATGTAGAAAAGACATCATATCATATGAACTTTTCAGCCCACTCTCATACTTTGAATATTAACAAAAATAAATCAAAATAGATATTTTAGGTTCTTCTCTCTTTTTATTTGGCTCAAAATATTAACTATATAAGAAATTCAGGAAGATTAAAGATTTATTTTTCTCCAAAATATTCAGTTTACACAATTCAGTAAACTGTGGATTTTTATTGTTTGATATTTTTTAAAACACTGTTTCTTAGACAATAGCAGATTAAAAAATATTTTTAAAATCAAAATTTGTACATAACTTTGCTTTTAAAAATAAGAACCTGATTAATATAATATAATTTAAAAAGTAATTTAATGTCAGTTAATTTGAATTATAATTCTAATTTGTTTTTTTTTAAGTATGGATCAAATATTTGTAAATGATAAAACTAACTTCTTCAAAAACATGAGGAAAAAGAAAGAAATGATTTTATAATTTCTTTTTTGTTTTGTTTTTGTTTTATTGATAATAAAGTGTTGAGTCATTTGGAATAATTTCCTTATTTTGTTTTTGTTTTTATTAACACAATATTTTGGCTGCTATACTCCTTGCCCATTATTGGGTACCCAGAAGACTGAAAACATTGGGATAAAAAACCCTCAAAAGAGAACTAACAAATATGAGGAAATGTGGGGGATAAATAAATAAATAACCATAGAGAATTAAAAAAAAATTAACATTAAATGGATTTAATTGATCCTTGCATTTCAATAAGAATCTACAATCACTTATTTTATTTTTTCAAGCAAATCCTAAAGTAGATTTTCAAGTCTTTCAAGAAAAACCACTACATTGTTTTCTACAGCTGGATAAAGACAACTAAGTGACAACTAAGTTTTTATTTAAAGAATTTTTTAACACAATAATCAGTATATCTGAAATATGAGGCCAGATAAAAAAAAGCTCCTTTTTTTTCAATATATTTTTGATTGCAACAAAAAAAGGCACACAACACTAAAACACATCATGTACAAGAAATATAGACTCAAAAATTAAAAGCAGATAAAAGCAGAAATAAATTACATTGACAACAATAAAGGAGTTTAACTGTCACAAAAAGATAAAGAATGAAATCAAGCAAATGTAGCAGCAGCAATAATAATAATAATAATAATAATAATAATAATAATAATAATAATAATAATAATAAATAAAAAAAACATATTAAAAAGAAAAGAATTAAGGAAAAATGATATAATTTTTCAAATGACAATTAATTTTAACGGAAATAAAAATTAAATCTAAGAAGAAAAAGAAACAATATTTTTTTAAGAAACAAGAAAGATGCAAATAATAATGATTGTAATAATAATATCCCATATATTTGCATATATATATCTCATATGCTAAATGGGATAGAGGTAGTGATAATGATGATGATATTATAATAATAATAATAATAATAATACACATGCAAATGTATGAATAATAATAATAATAATAATAATAATAGCAGCAGCAGCAATAATAATAAATAAGCAAGATAAGCATAATAATAAAATAAGTTGTAACAATAAAGTCATAACAATCAGAATAGCGATATTTATATCAACAAATAAAAAAGATGAAAGTCAAGAAAAATTCCTTTTGTATTCAAAATAAGTTAATAACCACGTTCTCTGAATTCTTCACACAAATTTTGCACTTGAAGAAGTGTTCAGATTTACATGAATAGTTGACCAATGATGATAATGTATTTAATTTGTTTTATTATGCAGAGACTATCATCAGCAAATTGATTTCTGGATTTGTTTTATTGGAAAATGTTTGTCTCTGCCAGATTTTAAGTAGGAATTCTTTTTTTAATTTCACCTTTTTCATTTAGATACAACATAATAGCACAAGACAAAAATGAACAACAAAAGATTCCAGACTGAAAAAATGGCCACTGGTATATTTAGCAAAATCAAAGACCAGAAAAAAACAAACCAGAAAGAGAGAAAGAGAGGATGAAAAGAGGGTGTTAGATTGTTGGAAAAATGTCACAGAATTTGTGAAAGTGTTGTAATTTACTAAGCTTTTTGCTTAGATGTGGCACAAGGCCATATGAATGGGGCACCCAATGCCCAATGAGACTTGAACTCACTTGTGTAGATTTGCTAGTCTAGCTTGTGAACCATTACGCTACCAGAGGCGCCTGAATTTGTGTAAGTGTTGCTTAAAAAATGAAGTTTAAACTTTGATCCATTGAGCAGCATATGTTTACTTATTTTATTACAATAAATCAAATATGACTTTTCTGAAGCAAGGAGACAAAGTTGAGATTTTTATTTCAGGTGACTTAAATTTTATTTTTCTCTAACCTTCTTCCAATGACCTCTTATGTCTTTTTACCAAAGTGCTTTTAATTCTGTGAGTTATTTTTTGTGATTACATTCATTATTTCACATATTTTCAGATTATTATCTCCCTCCTGCTTTATTTTATCAGAATTTCATATGGTTGTTAAGCCTTCAATAGCAGTTCATATCTTTCTGTATCCATATTATTATTTCTTTATGGTTGTACCACTTGGACTTGTAATGCCTGGAGCAAAAGCTAGATGAGATCTACACAAGAATGCTGCATGCTGTTGTGAACAAAGCAGCACCCTACACAACAGCAGCTGTACAGCCACTTCCCTCTCATCTCAGAACCCATCCTTATAAGATGAACAAAAACTGGGCACTGCTGTAGAAATAAGGATGGACTCATAAGTCACATTCTCATATGGACTCCTATACATGGACTCACTGGTGTTAGCTGACCAGCAAAAGCTTACATTCATCAGCTTTGTGCAGACACTGGATGCTGTCTAGACAACTTGCCAAGGGTAATAGAGTCAAAGGAATCTGTGATGTCAGCTCACCTTGATGATGATAATAATGATGATTTCTCATATTTTCAGATTATCTTCATTTGTATTGGAATCAGATGCTCTTTCGAAGTTTCTTGGTCATTTGGTTTTTTTTGCATGTTGTAGTTGTTTAGAACAGCCTTCCTATGTTGCTTAGAAAATACCTTCAGTTATATATATATATATATATATATATATATATATATATATATATATAAAACATTGACTCTCCAGATTAGAGCAAGTCTCTGTCATTTGCTTAAATTTTTGTATTGAACAGATACATAAATCATTCGGTTCTAAGTCACCATACAAAAGAAACATATTGGGTGAGAGAATTTTATCAAGTTGAAATGTGGTTTTAAATGTAAATGTTCAGTAAAAGAAATGACGATAACTGAAACTTACTCTTATCTGGAGGATGAATTTAAGAATTACATTTCTAATATCATTTTTTGTACATTATTGAAAACATTTCCTCAGAGGAATATTCTGGACAAGCACCTTTTTTATCATGAAGGTGAAAAATAAAAAAATATATGTATCAACTAAAATACTGTGTTAAAAACAATAAAGATAAAGATAACAGTTTGACCAATTTATGGAATAAAAATTTTTTTTTTTAAATTTTTACTTAGTTCTTTTTTCATTTTTTAAAGTTATTATGTTCTTAATTGTTCTCATTGTTTTGAGGGATTCTTTGAAAAAGTTCAATTGACTGATGCCTTTTTTCTTTATTTTTTTAGTCTTTTAAAAAAAAATTATTTTATCTTTTAATATTACAACGTATTCCCTTTCTTTATTATTTAAAAAAATAATTTATTCAAATTTTCTCTTGCACTAATTAGTTTCTATTGGGTTGGCAAAAATGTTTGTTCAGTTTAAAAGTAAAAGTCAAATATAATCATTTCTGTTTTATTTTCAGTATTAACGTCATGGAACAATATACTGTTTTGTTTGACTGTCTATAGTTATTTTTTTTTGTTTGACAACTTCCTAATTCCATCCTCTCTGAAATCTTTTTTTAATTTTTATTTTTTTATCTTTCTCAGCTCTTGGAGCCTTCAGCAATTTTTTTTTTTTTTTCATGAAAAGAATTCTCAAAATAGATCTGATTGCTAACAACTTCAACTGGTCTACACAATCATAGATTGGTTTCTTTGGTTTCTTTGTTTTAATGGCATATCAACCTTTGTAGGATATTTAATGCCAAAGACATTCTCATAGAAGAACAGTAGTGGTACTACTTAACCCATAGCTGGGAGGGTAAGGGGATTCATACCTTTCCCAAGGGTATTTGCCCGAAAGTGAACATAATAGCGCAACTGGAGTATGAATTCGCTTACTACAATTCTGCTGTCCATCACTTTAATCATTACACTGCGAGGACCCCACCACCAACAATCATAGAATATCATTCAGTAAGAAATTTGAAATCAACAGATAAAGAGACAAATGGCTTGGATAGATCATGACCATTAATGAAATCGTTGAAGAAAAAGCTAAATGAAAACTACACATTTGTAGCAATATTTCATCTACTGAAAGTGATGTCAACCTATGCATAGGTAAAGCTTGAGAGATATTGACAGTTTAATGAATAACAAATATTTTATCTAAGATTCTGAAATTAGGAGACCAGTTCATGTATCTTGGTAACAATATCTCATCGACTGAAAGTAATGTTAACATCGGCATAGATAAAGCATGGACTGTTATTAACAGGTTCATGACCATATCTAAATCTGATAAAAATAAAACAGGAATTCTTCCAAGCTACAGCAAAACCCTATTAGCAGCACCCTACATAACAGTAGCTGTATGACCACCTACCTCCCATCTCACAAACCATCTAAGTAAGGTGAGCAAGAAAAGAGAAAGTAAGGATGAACTCATTATCTAATATTCTTCTATGGACTCACACACAGAGACACTGTAGTATTGGCTGATGAGTAAAAACATATTCATCAGCTCTGTGCAGACATTGAATGTAGTCTAGAGGCCTTCCCAAGAGCAATGGCTGATAGGGACAGATGG